>CAUYPK010002975.1:0-10000 GCA_963574355.1 Loris lydekkerianus
AAAAAGAAAAGAAAAGGCCCTACTAACTGCAAAATAATAAAAATAAATAAATAAATAAATCTTAACTTGTTCTTACCTTGGTCCGTAGGTAGCAGCTGGCTCTGCACAGGCAACCTAATGACTCCTGCGATTATACCAGAGACTGAGAGGAGGAGTCAAGAGACAGAGAGAAGGAGGGGAGATGGAGAGAAGGAGGGGAGACGGAGAGAAGGAGGGGAGACGGAGAGAAGGAGGGGAGATGGAGAGAAGGAGGGGAGACGGAGAGAAGGAGGGGAGATGGAGAGAAGGAGGGGAGTCGGAGACTTGGCGCACATTCCACACATGCGCACTGCGGCTCTGAGTGAGTCGGCTGCTAAGCAGGACAGGCAGGGAGGCAAAAACACCCTGTGGGCCGGATAAATGTTCTCAGCGGGCCTCATGTGGCCCGCGGGCTGTAGTTTGAGGACCCCTGCTCTAGATGCTGTGAGGGAACCAAGCCAATAGTCATCAAGGAAATAGGGCCTTTTACAACTACAAGGAACTGAATTCTGCCAACTGCCTGAATAAACTTGAAAGAGGACCTTGTCTTAGCCTGCCTAGTGTTGCTATGACAATACTTGACACTGGTTAGTTTATAAAGAATGAAGATTTATTTGGCTCATGATTCTGGCAGCTAGAAATTTCAAGATTAGGCGTCTTCATCTGGTAAATTCCTCAGGCTGCTTCAACTCAGTGAAAAGTGGAAGAAAAGCCATTGTGTGCAAAGCAACTGCATGGAAAGAAAAGCAGAGAATGGGAGTGGGGGAAGTGTCAGGCTATTTTTAACAACCAGCTCTTGGAGGAATTAATAGAGGGCGATTTCAGTCACCACAGAGGAAGGGCGTTAATCTATTCATGAAAGCTCCATACTTATGACCCAAATACTTCCCACCAGGCCCCACTTGACAACATCACCACATTGGAATCAAATTTCAACACAAGGCATGGCAACATTAAACACCCAAACCACAGCCCATTTTGTGCTCAGATGGGGTCACCGTTCAGACTAACCATTTAATTTCAGTATGGTGAAAACCAGAGCAAATATTCCAGTTATACTGAGCTCAAATTTCTAGTCTACAGCAAATGTGGAATAATAAATAGATGTTACTTTAAGGTGGCAAATTGTTTTGGAGTATAAAATACTAGTATGAATGTGGAGAAAAAATTAGAAAATAATGGCCTAATTTTCAATGTATTCCTAACATGCTAACTTGCTCATTAATAATACAGTTATACGCTATTTAAAAACAGATACACAAACTGAGAAATGTGTCCTAAGGTGATTTTGTTATGTAAACATCATAAAATATACTTAGAGAAACCTCAGTGAGTATTCTACTACACACATAGGCTCTATGGCATAGACCCTTTATTCCAGGGTGCAAACCTGTACAACACATCATTGTACTGATTACTGTATGCAATTCTAACACAGTTGTAAGTATTTGATTATCTAAACATAAAAAGGTATACACCTGTATGGGTCACTTAAGCATGAATGGTACATACACCAGTAGGGAGGTGCCTGTGGCTCAAGAAATAGGGTGCTGGCCCCATATACTGCAGGTGGCAGGTTCAAACCAGGCTCTGGCCAAAAACTGCAAAAAAAAAAAAAAAAAAAAAAAAAGTATATACCTGTATAGGTCACTTAATCATGAATGGTGGTTGCAGGAGTGGAAGTTGCTCTGAATGACTGAGTGAGTGATTCATGACTGAATATGAAAACCTAGGACATTAATGTGCAATAATATAGACTTTATAAATATTGAACAGTCAGGCTACACTAAATCTATCAAACATTTTTTCTTTCTTCAGCAAAAAATTATCTTCTGCCTACCATATCTTTTAATTTTATAAACATTTTAGTTTTAGTTAAAACTTTTGACTCACTTATAACACTACTTAGCTTAAAAAACCAGAGCATGGTATAACTGTACAACAATGTTTTCTTTTCTTCTATTCTTATTCCATAAGATTTTTCTCTATTCAAAAATTATTTCTTTTCACTGTGTAAACATTTTAATTGAAAACTAAGACACAAACACCCATGTTAGCCTAGTACTGCACAATGTCAAGATTGTCAATATCACTATCTTCCACATTCACATCTTGTTATACTCAAAGGTCTTCAGGGATAACAACACTCACAGAGGTGTCATTTCCTATGATAAAAATGCCTTCTGCTGGAAGACCTGAAGAAACTGCCTGAGGCTATTTTACAGTTAACTTTTTGCTTTCATGAATAGAAGGAATCAATTATAAAATAATGGTAAAAAATATAGTATAGTAAATACATAAACCAGTAACAGACACATAGTCACCATTATTAATGCTTATGAACTATACATAATTGTGTGTTCTACATATTTGTAAGATTAGCAGCACAGTATATTTGCTTATAACAGCCTTAGTACAAATAAGTAATACATTGGACTATAATATATTAAGTGAAAGAAAATGTTCAGCTCTAATTATAATCTTATGGGGCCACTGTCATGTATGCAACCCATCACTGACTAATACATTGTGGGGGATATGACTATATGTAAGTCAGTATGAACTCCTTTAATAGGTGATTACTCTTAAGAAAGCAGCTATTTGAAATGACCCAAATCTTGCTACTTAAAGAATCATCACAACTATAAGAGGGACCTTACCTAAGGTCCCAATGCAAACATTGTAACCTAGTCATTTGTATCCACTTATTAATCTGAAATTAAAAAATATATATCTCCAGCAATGAGGACATTTAACACAAATAAATAAGTAAAGAGTGACCCACAGATCTGCAGCATCAGTGTCACATGAAGATTGGTAGAAATACATTTTTGGCCCCAGCATGAGTCTTCAAATCAGCAGCTGTATTTTGCCATGATCTCTGGGCTCTATGTATATGCATATTTTGCAAAGCACTAGACTAGAAGGTACTGAATCATAGGGAAATAATCTGAAAGCTGACACCAAAATATAGGACTCTGGGGATCATATGTGTATATCACAAAGTGAGTTGTTCAAAATAAAAATTTGTAAGAGACCATCAATTCAGCTTAACTCCTGTACTGGGCCAAACAGAACAAACCAATAATGAGTTTAATCACAGTAGCTGACCTTTGAGTCAGAAGGATGTGACTCAAAGTTGGTTACAGGAGGATCTAGAACCAACTAAGTAATCATGCTGTAAACAAGTTGTCACTATACCTTGCTCCAGTTTTCTGTAAATGCTGTCAGATCATGCTGTGAGCTGTCCTTCTCAGTACCTATTTTGGTTCGAGAGCTGCCCTATTCATGATGAATCATTTTGGCTGTGTTTTGCCTTGTTTCATCCTACTCCAAACATATCCATAGAATGTAATTGGTGAAATGATTTTTTTCTTCCTTTTAACAGTTACAAAATAATGAGGTTGTACTGATCTCTTCAGCAGTTTTTCTTAGTATTTACCTAATATAAAGACATTCTTTAATAGTGGAGTTTAAAATTAGTAGATGTGAAAAGCTGAGAGAAGGGAATTCTCCTGAACATGATAGGACAACCACCACCACTGGAAGTCTATGGTTCTGGCCTGTACGGTAGGTTGCACCTGTAATCCTAGCACTCTGGGAGGCCTAGGCAGGAAGAGTTGAGCTCAGAACCAGCCTGAATAAGAGCAAGACTCAGTATCTACCAGCAATAGAAAAATTATCTGGGTGTTGTGGCAGACTCCTGTAGTCCCAGGTCCTCAAGTGGCTGAGGCAGGAGGAACACTTGAACCTGGAGTTTGAAGTTGCTGTATGTTAGGCTGAGGCCATGACACTCTAGGCTGTGGCAACAGAGTGAAACTCTGTCTCAAAAAAAAAAAAAAAAAAGTCAATGGTCCTAAGAACATAGAGAAAATGAATAAATACTTAGAAGAAAAAAATCTACAAAAATGTAGATAGAACTGTAAGGTAAATCTGTTCTCCCCACTTAATGAAATGGAAACTCCATTTTAGACTGATACAGCCCTAAACATAGGATTTCCTCTACAGCCAGATCTCAATCAGAGGACATTCTCCTAGGAGGATAGAATATTACCATTTCTCATCCTGCTGCTGGATACATATTTTTGAAGCTAAGCTCCTAATGAATCCAGTCAGAGGTGGAGGCCCTTTCTGTCAAGTAACTACTTATGGGGCACAGTCTTTTTATCTTGGGTATAGCACTGTTGAATATAGTTGGCACAAAATAATATTGCACCAGTTTTTGTGGCAAAGGCTGTATGCTGAGAGAGGCTCGCTGAAGATACCTGGGGATGCTACCAGATTCTCAGTCCCTAGAGTGGAGGGGTCACTAAGGGAGGAAGAGCATCCCTGTTTCAGCACCATAGGCATTGTTCAGAGATCTTCTCTGAGGGAGAGTCGGAATGGTCATTGATGCCAAATCCCTATCAACTGTATAGATGTCTACGGGACACTGTTTCTCAAAAATATGTGGGGCATTTGCTAGAATAGACCACACATATGGCCAAGAAAACAAATATCAGTCTATCTGAAAGAATAGAAATAAGAAGTATTTTCTCCAACCATAGGGCAATGAAATTAGAAATCAACATAGGAGGCTGCAAATATAAAGAAATTAAACAATGTATTCCTAAATAATGAATAGTTTAAAGAAGAAATTGCAAGGAAATAAGGTAATACTTTGAGTTGAATGGACACAACATACAAAAAGTCATAGATGCAGCTCAGCATCTATTCTAAGAAAAATTACAGCTGCAAATGTCTATATTGAAAAAGAAGAATGATCTCATATCAGTCATCAAAAATATAACAATGAAGTTAGAAAAAGAGCAAATTAAATTTAAAAGTAGCAGAAGAAAAAAATAAAGATTAGAGTAAAAATTAATAAAACAAATGTAGAAAAATAGAGAAAATCAATGAAACCAAAAACTTGGTTCTTTGAAAAGATTAAAAAAATGATAAAACTTTTAGCTATTAGCTAGATTGTCCAAGAACAGAACAAAAAAGACTTAAATTCATGGAATCAGAAATGAAATAGAGGATATCATGCCAAACTTGCTGACATAATGTTATTTTGTAAGCAAATACTCTGAGCCATTATAAGCCAATAAATTAAATAACTTCGTGAAATGGGTAAATTCCTGGAAAAGTCCAGGAAGCCAGAGGGACACATTCTGAGGAGGAAAATCTAAGCACAAGTTTTAAACATTGAAAGAAGACAAGAGAAAGAAAACTACAGATGGGAAGTTTATAAACAATGCCAACATTTACTTAATTATGATGCTAATAATTAAAGAATCTTGATCTTATTGATTACTTTGTGATCACAAATGACACATTTGTGCATTCCTCCAATCACCAACAGTAGATATAAACACAAAAGGTAACTGGTGTATTATTCAGGGTTTGTCTAGAAAAACAGAAGTCATTCAATACCTATTTAGGTGAAAAGTATTTAACATTGGGGTGGGGGGAAACAGACTAAGTTTGTTACAAACAACGTTTGGAGAAGTTTTGAGAAAGAAAAATCATGAAGAAATTTTCTAATGGTTTCCTGGAGCAATGAGGAATTTCTCCTCTGCCCACACATCTGTTATAGCCTCCTTTGAAACTGCATATTTTTTTTATTGAATCATAGCTGTGTACAATAATGCAATCATGAGGTACAATGTGCTGGTTCCATATACAGTCTGAAATATTTCACCGAACTGGTTAACATAGCCTTCATGGCATTTTCTTAATTATTGTGTTCAAACCCTTATACTGTACACTTAGTAAACTTCACCTGCACACTTTGAAGACGCACCCTAGGTGTGGACCCACCACTTACTCTCCATCCACCCTTACTCCCCCTCCCTTCCCCTCCCTTGCCCCCTTCCTCATATTCTTGTACTGAGATTGGGTTGTAGCCTTCCTACGAAAGCTATAAATTAGTTTCTTATTAGGGCTGAGTACATTGGGTACTTTTTCTTCCATTCTTTGGGTTCCTTGCTAAGAAGAATATTTTCCAGCTTCATCCATGTAAACATGAAAGAGGTAAAGTCTCCATCTTTCTTTACGGCTGCATAATATTCCATGGTGTACAAATACCACAATTTATTAATTCATTCATGAGTCAATGGGCATTTGGGTTTTTTCCATGACTTAGCAATTATGTATTGGGCTGCAATAAACATTCTTGTATAAATAGCTTTGTTATAGTGCGATTAGAGGAATTATAGGATCAAATGGCAGATCTATTTTTTGATCTCTAAGTATTCTCCAAACATCTTTCCAAAAGGAATGTATTAGTTTGCATTCCCACCAGCAGTGTAGAAGTGTTTCCTTTTCTCCACATCCGTGCCAACATCTCTGGTTTTGGGATTTTGTGATGTGGGCTAATCTTACTGGAGTTAGATGATATCTCAAAGTAGTTTTTATTTGCATTTCTCTGATGGTTAAGGATGATGAGCATTTTTCATATGTCTATAGGCCGTGCGCCTGTCTTCTTCAGAGAAGTTTCTCTTCAAGTCCCTTGCCCAGCCTGAGATGGGATCACTTGTTCTTTTCTTGCTAATACGTTTGAGTTCACTGTGGTTTCTGGTTATTAAACCTTTGTCAGAGACATAACCTGCAAATATTTCCTCCTATTCTGAGGGCTGTCTGCTTGCTCTACTTACTATGTTCTTGGCTGTGAAGAAGCTTTTTAGTTTCATCAGGTCCCAGTAGTGTATTTTTGATACTGCTTCAATTGCCTGGGGGACATATTTAATGGCGTCTAGTTTTTCTATTTCCAAATCTTGGGGTTGTGCCTCTCATTGACCAAATCTGATCAGAAACATATAAAGAGTAAATTGTGAAAAATATATAGAGAATGTTTTCATCTTATTATATAATTTAATAATGCTTTTTCTACATGATATAATTAACATTTTTCCACTATTTTAGGAGACAAGGTAATTTTTATTTTATAGCTGGGATACTGAGTCTCAATGGGACTAAAATTCATGCTCACAATCACACAGTAAGTAGCTTTGCTGGAAAGGAAATTCAGGTCATCTGATGAAAGCATGGAAATGATGCACTATCACAGCTGTTTCCAAAATGCTAATGACATCCCCTCTGTTCTACATTCTACAAAGAGTGAGGCCTGTACTTGATTTGCTTCAATCAATTTCTATTGGCAAAATAAATGTTAGAACTATAGTTACTATTTGCGTTCATTTGTTTTTCCTGACATAAGCTTCTTTCTCTATACAACTGAATACCTACCACATGTTTTCTATGCTGCCATACACAGATAAGCATAATTTCATTTTAAAAATATGTACACTTATTCATTGAAAGAATGTGTGGTTTAGTTCAAAAACAACAGGGTACTATTGCTGACAATATTATCTCTTTGCCATTTTTAACAATAGAACAATAAACACCTAAAAAGTTAAAAAGATAATACAGGAGAACTGTATAATTTGACCACCCAAGGGACTACACAGAATCAGGTCAACATACAGAGGCGGTCAGCATAAGGAACGAGGGCTGCCTTACTGACAGGGTTCATGTCCAAGTGGTACATCTCTGTGTAAATTATGGGGTGGTCAGGTAGGAGGTGATCAGCTATCAAGTTTCTACTGTATACTCAGTTTCCATTTGAGAAACCACAGAACTAACCAGTTTAGATTACCGGGGAAATTGAGATGGTTGTTCAGATTTCATGTTGGTAATGAATATGAAATCTTCCAGGTAATAAAATATTGAGAATCTGTGATGATTTTAATTCTAGAATAGTTATATGTCTATCACAATGTTTTTAAACTAAAGGAATGCATATTGCAAGTGTATGTACATTATTTTAAAAATCGCCATAAAAATGTGCTTTTCAATATAATGAATTTCTTAGTATGCTCTTTATTTTAAATACTTGTTTTGAACTTTTAGTCATTTATTGCATTTGCATCCCTTTCATATGATCTTTCAGTTAGCAATGCATTGCAAAGGTTTTAACAATTTGAATGCCTAGTCAGAAGCTAAAATTTGTTTTATTCAAGGCAAAGTTACTGTATTGAAGATCGTGATTTGATTTTATAATTGCCATAAATTATAAAAATGAGTAACTGGATAAAATCCTCTAATACTAAAATGAAAATCTCCTCAGTTCTTTACTTGAAGTGACAAGATTTATTTTTTTATACAAAAATACTGGTCCAATTTCAGTCTTCTGCAGGTTGCCAGCCAGTTCCCCCAGCACCATTTGTTAAAGTCATGGAAAAAGCCCAAGTGCCCATCGATCCACGAATGGATTAATAAATTGTGGTATATGTACACCATGGAATATTATGTAGCCTTAAAGAAGGATGGAGACTTTACCTCTTTCGTGTTTACATGGATGGAGCTGGAACATATTCTTCTTAGTAAAGTATCTCAGGAATGGAAGAAAAAGTACCCAATGTACTCAGCCCTACTATGAAACTAATTTAGGACTTTCACATGAAAGCTATAACCCAGTTACAACCTAAGAATAGGGGAAAGAGGGAAAGGGAGAGGAGGGGGGAGGTGGGTGGAGGGAGTGGTACCGGTGGGATTACACCTGCGGGGCATCTTACAAGGGTATATGTGAAACTTAGTAAATGTGGAATGTAAATGTCTTTGCACAGTAACTAAGAAAATGCCAGGAAGGCTATGTTAACCTTTGTGATGAAAATGTGTCAAACGGTCTATGAAGCTAGTGTATGATGCCCCATGATTATATCAATGTACGCAGCTATGATTTAATTAAAAATAATAAAAATAAAAAATAAAAATTATAGTTTCTATAAGATATAAATATAAAATAAATATCATATTTGATGATATTGGGTCAATATTTGACCCAATCATGATATTGAATAAATATTTAGTGATACTGAATTAAAATTTATTACTCATGTTTCTTAAAAATAACATCTAACACCTTAATCATCAAAGAAGTAAAACAGTTTAATCACCACACTAAATGTCATAAAATCATTTGATGGATACCATTAATTATTCTTGATTTAAAAGAAATTTATAGAAAACAAACAATAATGACAATTTTGAGGAAAAATCAAATTTATACTAAATGTTCTTTATAAGATAGAAGGGAGTTCCATTAAAGTCAGAAAAAAATAAGAATGTCTACACTATTCACTCTTCTTAAATATTTATTTTCATTTTGTTATAGGTAGAGAAAAGATATAGATGTCTTTTGCCAATGATGCTTGCCTGTACCAAAATGGAGAGAATTTAACACCAACAAACCTCCATTAACAAATATTAAATAATGGAGTTTCGTAGGCGGAAGAAAATTAACAAAAGAAGAAACCCACTGCAAGACTTAAATATACAAAGTATACAACAAAGTGAAAATATGTGAGTGAATATCAATAAATTTGACAATAAAAAGAAAAAATAGTAATGACTTGTGAAGTTTATATACTGAATAAAAGTACATAAGTGCATGGTAAATATAATGCAAAAGGCAAGAAATACATAATAGAATTACAGAATTTTAATGTTTTAGCAGCATTGGGAGAAAGGTAAAAATAACAGTTGATTTGAACATAATAATTCAAGAATGCATATTATATTTTCTAGGACAAAGACTAAAAAAATAGTGAAAATATTTGTTGTTGAAAATGGATAGTGAAAAATAAATAAATGGAAAATAAAATAGAATCCATAAACTATTTTCCACCTAAATAGTTACTGATATTAAGTGATAATACCATAGTTCTAAAGAAAACAGACTGTATTTTCAAAAAATAATTTTGGATCATTTAGATAACTCCATAGAAATGTTTCAACTCTATACATAATGTAGCAGTAAAACAAGAAAGGTGTTCAAAGAAGAACTTATCGTAAGAAAAGATTTTCTTTAAAAGAAGACAAAAAGTTATAACCATAAAGATAAAAATTATAGGGCTTTGAGCAAGATGGCAGACTAGAGACATCTCCTTACCAGCCACTTGCAGTGAGACAAGTGGGAAGAAGACTACAGTCACCT
>CAUYPK010002976.1:0-35520 GCA_963574355.1 Loris lydekkerianus
AGCAAGGCCCGGCCTGAAACTGCCTCTACCTAGATACAGCCAATGTGGTACCATGCCACTGGCCCGACCCTGTCACTCACCTCTTCCCCCGCCTTCTTTCCCTGCCCCTTCTCCACAATAAAAAAAAATAAATAAATAAAATAAGATAAAATAAAATAAAATAAAATAAAAAAACTCTTGGGTTTAAGCAAGTCTCTTGCCTTGGCCTCCCAAATAGCTGGGACTACAGCACTTCCCACAATGCCCAGTTATTTTGTTGTTGTTGCAGTTATCATTGTTATTTTTAGCAGGCCCTGCCTGCCTCAGTGTATGTAGCCGGCACCCTACCCACTGAGCTACTACAGGCACTGAGCCAAGAAATTTATATATTTTTTTCTTTTTTTTTAAAGAAATTTACATTCTTAAGAAACATTGTTTTTCTCCAAATGGAAGAAAGTGATTCCAATTTCCTACAAAGAAGGTAAGAAAGGAGAGTGTCCTAGAACAAGGACAGGAATAATCACTGGACAATAATTACATTAATCTTGCTCCTAGACACTTTGAAAATGATGTAAAACTTTCTTGAATTAGAATGGGAACTAAAATATTTCTGCATGCTCTCTAAGAAAGGGTTAATAACAAATTAATAATCTTGAAAGAAAATGCTTTGGCTAATTAAGATATAAAATTATTTTTAAGGCCTTGATATGACTGTCTAAAAATTTTTAAAGATACAGTAATACACTAATCTGTCCATTAAATCAGATCACCAAAGAATGGCTATTTTAAAACTTGGACATCCTTATTTATTAATATTAATATATAGGTATATGGAGCTATATATATACATATATATAGGTATATACACACATTCATCTTTTTTACCTTCATGGCCTCTAAAATTCTAAATAAGCATTTATCATAAGATAGATATCCATCTGATTATTTCTCATCAGAGCCTTCCTAGAGATCAAACTTAGATGAAGAGTAGTATTTCAAAGTTTAGATCAGCAACCAAATGTCAAAAAATAAATAGGAGCAAGAATATATACATTCATTCTTTTCAAGTCCTATTCAAAGAAAAGTGGGTCTTTCTAAAAGTTAAGAAAAAAATTATACATTTTAAAACATATATGATGACATGAGAGACCATTAGGAACGTGAATATTCGCTTGAGCTGCAGGCCATTTCATTCTATTCTATTCTATTCAGCCATCCCAGGAACATGCATTTTATTCTTACACTTTATTAGTTCCAAGGTATGTACTAAATAGCTGTGCCTCTTTAGACACGTCATTTAGAATCTAAGCCTTACCCTGAGTCACACACTGGGTAAGTAGTGGTAATTAGATAAAAGGTTTATGAAACAGCCAGTATGGTGTCTGGTACGTCATGGATGTTCAAGAAATTTTAATTATCTGGCTGGGAGCAGTGGCTCACACCCGGGGAGGCCAAGATGGGTGGATTGCCTGAACTCAGGAATTTGAGACCAGCCAGAGCAAGAGCGAGACCTTGTCTTTACTAAAAAATAGATAGGCATTGTGGTGTGTGCCTGTAATCACAGCTACTTGGGAGGCTGAGACAAGAGGATCACTTGAGCCCATGAGTTTGAGACTGCTGTGAGCTATGATAATGTCATGGCACTTTACCCAGGGCAATACAGTGAAAGTCTGTCTAAAAAAAACAAACAAACGAACAAAGAAAATATTAATTATTAATTATCTCCTTCTCTCTCTTCCTTCCTTCTGAAAAGCTATTGCTGCATATTCACACTGAATCTTTTTGCTTAGTCTCCTTAGCAGTTCAGCACAGAAACAAGCTTTTCTATCCCTAGGCCACATGTGTCATATATATCTAAGTGCTTCTGCTTATTTATTTTTCAATAATTGGTGAATGGCAGAAAAAAACATAATGGACAGGCTCCCAGGTATACTTATTAGCCTTTGACCATGTTCCTAAGTCTGCAGAGAAATTTCCAGATTAGGGTGGAGCCAACACCCAGCTCAGGACAGAACTAACTGTTGCTAAGCCCTGTATACCAAGAACATCTCTAACAAAGGGAACACAGCCAGATGGGAGCAAGGTTCCTAAACAGTTCCCATGTCAAGGGCACAGGACTGACAACTATTAGCTACTAGGTCAAAAAAAAAAAAAAAAAAAAAGCAAGGACATTAGTAATTTTAAAAGAAATAAAACTTCTAGTAAAGGTGATTTTAAATCAAAAGCAGATAGCCTGATAAGCTAAATTCAAGTTCATTTTATACAAAGGCCCCAAAAGAGCTCAAACCAGAAGCAGCTCCTGGAGGCTAAATTCCTGGACCAGTGGGTCAAACCGTAGGAACTGTGAAAAGTCTGGATTGTTCCTCTCTCTGCATCCAGGATCTAAGAAATGCTCCCACTTCACTTCTTAAGGGTTTCTCTAGAGCAGCGGTTCTCAACCTGCGGGTCTCGACCCCTTTGGGGGTCTCCTGCATATCAGACATTTACAATCCCTAACAGTAGCAAAATTACAGTTATGAAGTAGCAACAAAAATACTATGGTTGGGGGTCACCACAACATGAGGAACTGTATTAAAGGGTCGCAGCATCAGGAATGTTGAAAACCACTGCTCTAGAGCAGAAGTCCTCAAACTTTTTAAACAGGGGGCCAATTCACCGTCCCTCAGACCGTTGGAGGGCCGGACTATAGTTTAAAACAAAAAACTATGAACAAATTCCTATGCCCACTGCACCTATCTTATTTTGAAGTAAAAAACAAAACGGGAACAAATGCAATTCACACAATTTCATGTGGCCTGTAGGCTGCAGTTTGAGGACGCCTGCTCTAGAGGGTTCATGTAGACCAGGGGTCCTCAAACTATGGCCCACGGGCCATATGTGGCCCGCGGAGGACATTTATCCAGCCCGCCGTTATTTTTGCCATCACTGCCTGTTCTGCTTAGCAGCAGGCTGTTCCCAGGGCCACAGTGCGCATGTGTGGAATGTGCACAGCACTTTCCGACTCCCCTCCTCTCTGTCTCTCGACTCCTCCTCTCAGTCTTAGGACTAACTGATGCATACTTGCATCACTTGTTACGACTAGCAGTGACAAATATGGAACCGGACATCGGCCATCTCATTAGCCAAAAGCAGGCCCATAATTCTAATGGAAATACTGGTAACTTTGTTGATTTAACTTTATTTGTTCTTCATTTTAAATATTGTATTTGTTCTTGTTTTGTTTTTTTACTTCAAAATAAGATATGTGCAGTGTGCATGGGAATTCGTTCATAGTTTTTTGTTTTTTTTTTAACTATAGTCCAGCCCTCCAATGGTCTGAGGGACAGTGAACTGGTCCCCTGTTTAAAAAGTTTGAGGACTCCTGATGTAGACTGTAGCGACTCAACAGGAGAACAAAAGTAATAAGGTTGGAGATGGAAACTAACAGGTGTCCAGAGAATCATAAAGAAGTTCCTACTATCGAGTCCCCATGGGCACCAGGGCAGGACAGTGCTCCCCACCCTCCCACTCCAGGGCCCCCATCCTCCCTCGCCACATGGTAGGGAAAAGCCTTGGTGGCTGCCCCTGCTCTTTCAGGCCTAAGGGGGGCAGAAAAAGAAAAAAAGGAAAGGAAAGAGAAGTCCAGATTCAAGAGTTTCCTCCTCTCCAGATCCTCAAAACAAAGACCATAGTAAGAATTAAAAATAACGAATTTTTCTGATCTCTGTTTTAAAACTAATGATGAATAGAATGAGCTTGGAACCTCTCTTGTTATAAAGAAAATTTGAAAAGTAGCACATTGTATATAAAGCCACTTTATTTTTGTGAGACAGGGTCTTGCCCTGTCTGTCACCCAGGCTGGAGTGCAGTGCTGTGATCACAGCTCACTGCAACCTCGAACTCCTGGGCTCAAACGATCCCCGGCCACCTCAGCCTCCCAAAGTGCTGGAATTATAGGCGTGAGCCATTGTGCCCAGCCTTAAGCTGCTATTTTGAAGAAGTATAGACGTTTAAAATTCTCCTGAAAGTTCTTCAGATTCTAATGCAGTCAGCAAAATAAGTGTATGTTCTTTTGATTTTGTTATAGGTGGCATTTTAGAATTGGTTTTGTTTGTTTGTTTTGATGTCAACCTTGAGCGGCACATATTACATGCTACTAGTGAGGAACAGCTGGTCAGCGGGAACAACAATAAACAGGGCTGGAAGATCCACGTCTGCAGCCTGGTCCTTCCAGGCCCTGGTACCCTTTCCTGCCTTTCTTCAAGGTGTAGTAGGTCGCACCCAGTCTGGTTTTTATCATCCCAACTACCAGTTTTTGGCCGGGGCTGGGTTTGAACCCACCACCTCTGGTATATGGGACCAGCGCCTTACTCCTTTGAGCCACAGGCGCTGCCCATCACCCCAACTATCATTCCCCTCTCTCCTCTATCATTTTGTCCATCTCCCTTTCTAACCCCCCCACTCTGGCTGACATCCACCTCTGCAACCTCTTGATCAAAGCCACCAGAGGCCTGAAAGGCTGAATGCCACCACTTACCCCTCAGCTCCTGGTCTGTTAATTTTGAGGATTATTGCCTTCATGAAAGTCTCCCCTGCCCTGCTGTCCAACCACTACTTTTTCTTTCTCCCTCTTCTTTTCAACTGTCTCTTAGTTTTCCAAGTCTCTGTCATTCATTCATTCAAGGAGAAAGATATGCTACCTCCAGGGACCACTTTCATGGCAATTTACCCTTCTCATCTATATAATATGACGATCGTTCAACGATCTCCACAATCTAGTGACACAGCTAGAAATACATACCTGTATTACTGTACATATTCATACCTAAAATTTCATAAGACAACTGCCATATTCAAAGCACCTTAATATATTAACTCATTTGTATTTTATAACTTGTTTTCATTTTAAACATTTGCCTGTGAGGCAAATGATGGTCCCACAGGCAGGATTAACTATAGAGTCTCCACCTGCTCACTCTCCATCCTATTGTTTTACCCCATCGCATGGTGTTCTGTAACTGTCCTTTAATGACACCTGGCAGCTAGTCATATCCAGTACTTAGTCAGGAATATAATCCCCAGGAATACTTTGTCCCTATATAAGAGTATAATCTGCCTTATCTTGATAATGCAGTTTCCATTACAGGGGCACAACAGAGGGCCTGCGTCTAGGAACTTGTGTCTGCTGGGCAATGGGCAGCATTCATCTTGGATGCATTTATATACCTCAATATACAGGTGCCTGGCTCTGCGTCTGTAGCTCAAGTGGCTAAGGCACCAGCCACATAACACTGGAGCTTGCAGGTTTGAATCCAGCCCAGGCCTGCCAAACAACAATGACAATTACAACCAAAAAATAGCCAGGCATTGTGGTGGGCACCTATAGTCCCAGCTACTTGAGAAGCTGAGGCAAGAGAATCGCTTAACCCCATAAGTTAGAGGTTGCTGTGAGCTGTGATGCCATGGCACTGTACCCAGGGTGACAGCTTAAGGCTCTGTCTCAAAGGAAAAAAAAAAAAAATATATATATATATATATACAGGTGCCTTACATCACAGTGGTATACACATATGTTAAAAGTTGCACAGAAGAAATTATTTATAAATTACTGATAACCTACTATAATAATTTTTGAAAATATATATTTGAATTATAACTATTTAAAAAATAGTGATGTGCAGATATTTTTCTTCTCATTTTAGGTATGAAATCTTCCCCTTATCAGCCTGAAGAATCCACCTGCCTTGGGGTTCTTGGAGATGGAAGTAAGAAGTGGGGGTATTTTTGCACTGTTATAGCAAAAAGGAAAAGAGAAACATCAGTTTCTGAAATCTAGCAAGACAACAGGCTGGAAATGCAGGCTATATCAAGAACAGAATTTGAAAAATGCAATCACGATCTCTTTTCTTTCTCATTAAGGCCGGGGATGAAGCACGCTGCCCTAGGAGAGAAGCAGGAAAGAACCCACAAGGGGAAGCCCAGCATTCCCTCCTTCCTAGGACCAAGGAAGTAGAAGGACAGCCAGGAGGCAAAACATCCGAGTCCTGATCTCCCTTCTCCTGGTCTTGGTCCCAACAGTGGAAGAGGTTGCCGGGTAAGTTATGGCACCCTCCATGAGTGAGTGGCATCTGACCTGCTGTGATCTGGGGAGGCTGCTCTTGCATCTGCATTAGCCCAAGTGATGAGCAGAACACAGTAAACACAGCAACACGGAATGGCTGAGCTGGGGGAAGGACAGTGTTGAGCATTTATCTTTCTCTGGCCAATTCAGTTCCGGTGTGGTGTGGTGTGGATGGCACCAGAAGTTCCTGTGCACCCTGGGGAGTATGAAGATGGTAGTGAGTTGGGAAGGAGCAGGCCTAGCCTAGTGAGAAGATGTCCCCCAGAACCACAGAGATTACGGGGGTGACATCCTAGGCTGTGGGCTAGATGGAGAATGTAACAGCAATGCAGAAGGGTCCAGAACAGCTTTAGTAAGAACTGAGAGAAGCAGAGTCAAGGTCAGCTCAGGAACATAGCTGGGCCCTGTATAGCTGAAACACCAAACTGCACAGATGAGGCATGTGCAAGGCAGACACCCACAGGTGGGTGAGTCCACTGAGAACTGGCAGCAAGCCAGGGAACCCGCAGACCCCAACAATCCCTTCCCCATGTATGTAGAAACCACCTGAAAAGGAACAGAGGAGGATACTGAATGTCTGAGAGACTGAGTATTTTATCTAAATAAATGAACACGCAAAACCTAAAGGAAGTGTTTATATCATGGCGACAGACTACACGCTGGAGTGGACTCATTCTATCCTCCCCTATCTACCCATCAGGAGGGTCAAACCATTCTTGGAAAGAAGTGAAGAAACTACATGTCTTCTGTATACCTGAGTGTAGCTTTAGAATGGTAATCCTGCTCATAGCATGCAGAAGACAAGTTCTATTAATAAATACTGTTTTCAGTATGACAGCATCATTTCCATGACCAACAGCAACAGTTCTTTACTATTGTGATTGCTACAACAATGAACTGCACAAGACTCTTTCAAAGGCTTACACGCTGCAATTACAATTTGTCTTTTTACTACCCCATTTATCAGCCCCCTTCTTTTTGTATTTCTAGCACCTAGGACAACACCTGACATGCAGTTGGTACTCAATAAACTTTTATGGAATAAATTAAGTACTAACAAATGAACACTCAATAAGAAAAACACAATTACTTCCTACCTTATTATCGAGGGTGGGCATACACACAACCCAAGTTATTGTCATCATTCCAGTTTTCCAAAATATCAGAGAGATTTCCCAGAAAGGACTAGTTACAGGGAAGAGAGCTGGGAGATTAGCCACAATGTGAACAGGACAGGTTGAAGACGAGAGAGAAATAAAGTAATAATCCAAATGACATGAACAGTTTAATAGGCGCAGACCCAGGAAGACAGTGACATGGCCAAGAAAAGAGGGGAGAAGGAGGGGCATATTAGGCCTCGCGCTGGGTTCTACAATGGGAACAAACCAAACATAGCAAACAATTTGTGAGTACAGCAACAGGCTTGCTTTACAAAGTTGAGTATAGCTGCAAACTGCCACTATGGGATTAGGGAGTCCCATCATGTTTATTAACATGAAGTTCATAAGCATCTGTTTGGGTGGATTTTTCAGGATTTTTACAATTTATTCTGGATCCTCTGTCTCAAAGAATGCTTACAGTTCACCAGCTAGGCAAATAAGGAACACACTAGAAGAACGTAAACAGGTCACCCCTAAGAATAGCAGTGTCCTTTTTATAGTAAGAAACCAGTGGAAATTCTGAGCACAGAAAACATACGGCATCTTTGAGTCATGAGATTCACAAGCTAAATATGCGTTTTATAACATTCACAAAGCCTTAGAATTCAGTTTTTCTTTCCCACTATTTGGTTTAATTAAATAGTTTAAACAACATTTATTTGACTGAAACAGACATTTTCTCCAAGTCACCAAACAGTCCTTCAAATTACCTTCATCACTGAGCACGGACAGAACCAAGGACAATGCTGGACTCTGAAAAAAGTCTGACAAAGGTAACCCAGAACCAGCAGCAACTGGGGTTGGCGAGGTAAGACAGAAGTGGTGTTTCCATAACAAAACAAACTGAAACACACAGGCCCGGCTCAGGTGCTCAGATGCCCACCACATTGACATGCACCTGGGCCCTGGAGCTGTCCAGCAAGCACTGGTTGACTGAACACCGCTGCTCTGAGTAGAACAACTCATTACACCAGCAATAAACATTATCTTCCCCTGAACTTACTAAAGTCAAAACACACAGAGGCAAAATCCAGGCTGCAACAGGCTAGATAACAAGGGATATACAGTCCTACCCCAAACAAGAAGAGTAAAAAGAATACAATGTCCAAAACAGTCTCTCAGCTTTCAAAATACTGCACACTGATAGCCATGCTGTGTAGAGTTTTTATCTACTTCTCAAGCCTTGCCATCAAAACACAGAAAGCTGGGATGGATGCCCACATTCTCCACACACACAGCAAACACCAACAAATTCAGAAAGCAATAATTCTTAGCTAATAGAGTCCTGGCTACTCAGGTGACAACACTAATTTAGAAAATAAAGGTGCCTGGTGCACTAAAGCTTACCTTTAAAAAAAAAGTCTTGGCCAGATGCAGTGGTTCAAGCCTGCCATCCCAGCACTCTGGGAGGCCACGGCAGGTGGATTGCTTGAGGTCAGGAGTTCAAGACCAGCCTGAACAAGAGCAAGACCCCACTCCTCTGCTAAAAACAGAAAAACTAGCCGGGTATGCATGCCTGTAGTCCCAGCTACTCAGGAGGCTGAGGCAGGAGGATCTCTTGAGCCAAGAGTTTGAGGTTTCTGTGAGCTATGACACTACAGCATTCTACCCAGGGCAATGGAGTGAGATTCTGTCTCCAAAAAAAAAAAAAAAGAAAGATATCAGTCTCCCCTGTATGGTAATTTTTACCTTAAGGACAAGTGAATCAAATTGATTGGTCTTCATTACAAAATAAGCTTAAATCAAAAGAGTTTATCCTCCTCCACACTGTAATAAATTAAAGGGATATAACCACACAAGAGCATGAAGTGACTGATAGGCACGTGCCACTTGTCAGTGACAGCACAATTCAGACTCTGCAACGACAGCATATTGTACAAAAGAGATTCACAGAAACGAAACTTAAATAATTCTCTTTGAGAACTGCAGGCGCTCCTCCTAAGAGATGACTGTCGGGAATTCCATGGGCTCAACGTGCAAGTCAGTAATAGCGCAACAGGACAGCGGCTCTTTGTCCCACAGGTATGTGACTCTGCTGCCCAACACAGATTCCACTTTGGATGGGCTATGACCTGTACACAAAATCTATTTTTGCAGCAAATAATGGCTTTGAAAGAACATTAAAATAGCCTTAATAAAATAACATGGACAACAGAAGAAATTTTATAGTTGCTGTGGACATTTGCCTTTTAGGTTGTTTTGTTTTTATTTCTTTTCTAGCCTGAATAGCATCCAGACCTCTTTCCTATTTTTAGGGAATCACCCATTGTGTGGCAGGAGAGACCCTGTCTTACAGCAGGGAAGTGGACATTTCCTCTCCTGGTCCTTAGAAGTCATATGACTAAGGGTCAGCTCTTGGGTCCCCTCCCAGGCTTTGCATTTGCCAGGAGTGACACAAAGACCCAGAGTCCCTAGAGATTATTCACAGTAACAGCAGGAGCAAAAGTGAGTCAGTGAATTCAGCCAAAGTAACAGCCAGAGCCAGATTTCACCTGGGCTGGGACAAGACTCTGACTGTTGTTTAGACCTCTTTACTGAGCTTGGGTTTCCAGCCACCTCCCAATTACTTTATTTTATTTATTTATTTATTTATTTATTTATTTATTTATTTATTTATTTTTGCCTAAGTCAGTGTTCTGTTGCTTAAAAATAAGAGTTCTGACTCACACAAGGGAAGAAGTGTTTTCACATAAGCAGTAAAAAGAATGAATAAATCTCATGAATTAGCATTTATTTTGTATTAAGGAGTAATAATAGGTTTGTTGGTAAAGATCATGTAATCTGAGATCTCACTTTATTTTTTTTTTTTTCTAAGCTAAACATTTTTTGCCTTGCCAAAGTTTTACTTTCAATCCTAACATGCTAGAGAAAAAACTGTCCTGTTCTAATCTTTTACATGCAGGGAACTGATGACAGAAGGCGAAACAGTGTTTCCCTTGGGAAGGATAATGTCTAGGAAAGGGCAGGAGGCAGTCTTGGGGTGCTGGCAATGTTTTGTATTTTGATCTGGATGATGAGTGACATGGGTACATATTTACAAAATTTACAAAATCTGTGTGCTCTTAAGATTTGTGCATGTGACTGCATAGAAGTTTAAATAAATAAATATACATATGTACACACCTACAGTGATACACCTGCAGACACAGAGATATACAGCCCAGAAGCTATGCTGACATAAATACAATATGATAAGCCGAACTCACAGGATATCCTCAAGTAATATTCATTTGTATATCCTGCCTCATTTGACCTTGAGCTTTGCTGGGCATTCTATTCCAAAGATAGACAATTTACCACTCAACACATGTCAAAACCAGTGACGGTCTTCAGTGCCTCCTGGGGATGGACATGTGTGATCAGTTCTAGTTTCATCTTCTTTACACCTTCACCTTTTACTCAAAAAACTCAGCAGAATGCCAGCAGAGAGCATTCCCCAGTCTGCATTCCCCACCTCAATGCACCTACATCCTCAGTCCTAGAGACTGATTTCTTTGTTCCCTAAAATCCTGCCCTCATACTTCCTTTTTCAAATGATCAAGATCATTTGAAAATGATCCCCAGAGATGATAATAATGGTAATTTACTGTTTGCCAGTGACTGATCCAGGGACTTTACATGCCCAAGTGCTACTTACTTCCAGCCTTACTCTGCAAATGAGAAAACAGATACACATGGAGGCCAAACCAAGTCCCCAAGGCTAAAGTGCTAACCCAGGAGAGCCGGCTTGGCCTGTATCTCCCAGCTCAGGCCTCTTACATAGGTCTAAAATCCAAGGTATGCTCAGCCTCCTTCTCCCCTCCTTTTCTCTAACGATGAACTACTGATTTCTGTTTAAAGACATTAATTTGCTATTTTTAATTTTGCCCTGGTGCCCCATTTCTTCTTTCCCTCACTCTCTGAAAAATACAATAATGCCAAATATAAGACGGGAATGGATACTTCCTATTCATATATTTATATATAATTGATCCATAATTCATCCTGCAAGATGAAAATGAAAAATATTTAACTTGCCATACAAAACTCTATGGTCATTTCCAAGTTTGAAAAGTTCACTTTACAAACAAGTACTCAGAATGATGAACACTTGCCTAAGCATCCCCTTTCCCCACAAAAACATCATGTTTTCCTATCTGTAGACTTCTGAGTGGTGGTGATACTAACAAAAACATCAAGGTCATATCTCAAATATTTCTGCTAGAAACTTCTGTTTGTTCAGAACTGAAGTCAACAGGCCCAAAAAAATACTGATGGCCCGATCCCCTCTTCCCATTCTCTTACTTTGCCGCTCTCCCCACCAAGTCAACCCCTCACCCATCCAAGGAGGAAAAAAGTGAATTGTGTCAGCAAGAACAATGCATCATCTTGAATTTAATACGTAGCCCTGAATTCTCAGAATCAGCTCAATACCCAGGGAAAGGAGAGAAGGAGAGAAAGGGAGTGAGGGAGGCATAATAAAAAGAAAGAACAATCAAAGAACAATATCTCAAAAGAATTGTGGAGAAAACAAGGGGGAGAGAGGTCTTGGGAGAATGGCTGGATTATTGGAGGGTATATGTTGCTGAAGTTGATCCCTCAGAATTTGCTTCAGCAATGCATTTCACCATTTTGGCCCAAGGCAAGTAGGTTTTCCATACTGACCTAAAGAAAGCCTTTGTGGGGAGGTTAAGAACTTTTTTCACGATTACAATAACTGCCTCATCAAACATTGCATTTTTATAAAAATTTGATCTTCAAACAGTAATTTTATTTCATTTCTTTAGAGCTTGTTACATTTTCCCATCTGCACATGAATAAAAAAGGAAATGTATTTGGGGAAACCAGTAAATAGTAAATAAAGAAATACTTCTTAACAATGCTCACTGTATTTATATTTAAATAATTACATTTAGTACAGTGACAAGCTAACAGTTACATTATCACAAAACTTACTTATTTCCTTCCATTTTTTCCTCCAAAAGACATCGAAAGAAAAGCAATTCCAGAACTAGGTTAAGAGCCTGGAATGCAAGTTAATGAGGATGTTTCTATTGTTCTGTGTATAATAGAAGCATGCTGATAATTTCAAGAGAAAAGTTCAGTGAACTTTGTGCCATTTCCAAATTCTTACTCCCTCACCCACCATCATTGGTTAACATGCAATGCAAAATTCTATGCAAATTTCATCCTGTTTGCTGAAACCTTTAAACACTGCCCTTTGGAAAAGCTGAGCACATCTTTATCAGCAAGATACACACCTGCCCTGGTGTGGGCATTGTAAATACCTGGCTCCTTATGAAGAAGAAAGTATCTATCACATCAAGAGCTAAAGAAGGGTAAAGATCAAGAGAGGTACCTTTTCACCTAAATCAAAAAGGCAGCCTCCCTCCTAACCATGTTCAGGTTTTAAAAAAAAGAGATAGTCTATCTGTAGTATCAAAGTATTTTTTTATCATTTTTTATTCCCTCACATTTCACAAGCATAAAGAGTACCTATTTATGTGGAATCTATTTCTTCAAATGAAAATGGAATTACACTAATAATAAAACCTAACAAAGATTTTTAAAAAACAGAAAACTACAGACCATATTTCTCCTGAACATAAATACAAAATTCCTTAACAAAATATTATTAACAAAATATTCACAAGTTAAAACATTAAAAAAGATCATCACAACCATTCAAGTAGTGATCAATGTCATTCACCATATCAACAGACTAAAGCAGAAAAACCACACCATCTCAATAGATGCAGGAAAAACATTTTACAAAATTCTACATACATTCATGATTAAAATTTAAACTCAGCTAGGTATAGTGGCTCACGCCTGTAATCTCAGAACTTTGGAAGCTGAGGCAGGAGGATTGCTTTGAGGCCAGGAGTTCAAGACCAGCCTGCACAACATAGCAAGACCCTGTCTCTACAAAAAAATAGAAAAATTAGCTGGGTGTCATTGCAGGCACCTGTAGTACCAGCTACTTGGGAGGCTAACGCAGAAGGACCCCTTGAACCCAGGAGTTTGAGGTTGTAGTGAGCTACTATGACACCACAGCAATCTAGCCAAAAGACTGAGTGAAACGCTATTTAAAAAAAATTTTTTTTTCCAAATAAAAATCATTAATAGAAATCTGGAATCTCTCCTCTACACACTAGTCACAGACAGTTAAATTAAACTGAGCACATAGGCTCGGAGCCTGTGCTCAGTGGCTAGGGCACCAGCTACATATACCGGAGCTGGCAAGTTCGAACCCAGCCCAGACCTGTCAAACAACAATGATAATTACAAAAAAAAAAAAAAAAAAAAAAATAGCCAGGCATTGTGGTGAGCGCCTGTAGTCCCAGCTACTTGGGAGGCTGAGACAAGAGAATCACTTAAGCTCAAGAGTTCGAGGTTGCTGTGAGCTATGATGCCACAGCACTTTACCAAGGGTGACATAGCAAGACTCTGTCTCAAAAAATAAAAAATAAAATAAACCGAGCATATGGCTGTACTCAAGAATACATGTGCATATATGGGAATTCCCCAATTTCTGCTCAGATTCAATGCTATAAGATCATTTATAAGACTGTTCATTGGAAATCCCCAACCAGTTCACTCTGTCAAACTCTTCTCCTATTTTAAGACTGAAGCAGAAATGCCATTTCCTAGATAGAGGCACGTATTAATACCCACCAAACTTTGAGTAGCCAAACCACAGCCACCACTTATTACCAACGACCGTAACTTACACACATTACACACATACACCATCACTGTTGTCTCAAAGCAAAAGCACTCTCTAAATATTTTAAACTTCCACATTTGCCTCTCTGTTCCGGTCATAAGCAGAGACAAGAAGAGACCAGCCCGAAAGGGCCAGGACCACGAGGGACCCTGATTATAAGGTCCAACTCCACCAGCTGCTCATACAGGATAGAGCAGTGATGCTGCCCTTCTGGGGTTAAGGTGAGCAACCACATGCTCTAAGGAGAGGACCTGAGCTTGCAGGGAGGTCAGACTCAGATGGTGCAGAAGGCAGTGAGTCTCACGTGGCCAGGGTCCTATTCTAGCACTCGCAGCTCTACAGAGCCCAAGCCATGCAGGGCCAGGGCTGCTGATCTGCAGACAACAATGAGCACCCTGCTCAGGTAACAGCCCAGTAATGCGTTGCTCACACACGTCCCCAGATAACCATCCTTGTGGTTCTAAGGCGGGGGGGTAGGAAGGGCAGAGAGAGGACAGAGAGAAGGTGGAAAGAGGAAACTGATTTGTCTCCCTGGCAGCTTCTTGACTTCCACTAAGTCATCATTTCTGGTCTTATCCAATGGACATACTGGGATTTTTTCTCCCCCAATTTTCTTAGTAGACCTAGATCTTCCTTAAAAATCAGGATTTATAAGTATCAGACTAAAAGTCATTTCCCTTTATGCATTAAATTAATAAATATTTACTGAGCACTTACTCTGTGCAAGGTATGGTACACAAGACTCAGCAGGGAAAATCAGAAGCAAATTTTCTGCTCTCACAGAGTTCACAATCAAGTGAGAAAACAAACTAACTGTGATACCAGAACTTTAATGGACTCGTTTTTTAAAATATTGTGTTTATCCATGGGAAGCATGGCCTTCACGTGAATAGTCTACCACAGAGACTAAGGACAACGAACTAGATTTCATCTGTTTCCTCTCCCAGCTATTTCTGTCCTCTGGCCAAGGAGCCCTTCTGAGGGAGTGTGGCCCAGGGGCAAGAAAATATAAGCCCCTTCCCCCATCCCCTCCATTCAAAGTTCAGTGGCTGCTGGACCTTCTGCCCAGGCATCCTGGGTAAACAGTTTATTCCACCTGACTTAAGCTAAGTTCATCACCATAATAAAGAAGTTGTTGCCAAACAATGTCACATGCCCAGCAGTCCTCAAACCTGGATCTAAGCAGACAGTGGACAGGCACTCACTGGTCTGCAGTCACCTCTGTACCAATAAGCCACTTCATGTACTGCCAGGGTCCCTCCTATCACTGGAGGTCAACATTTGAGATGACAACATGGTCTATAAAAATACAACCTTCAAACACTGAAAGGAGGTGAGAAAAATCACATTTATGGAAATTCTGGCCAAAGACTGGATTTCCCCTGGCCCCAGCAAGCGCTCTAAAACTAAGACTCCTTCCGTGGGCTGCCCTAATCCCCACTTTCCTCCCCATCCCCTCAAATCAAAACATAAAGCCAAATGGCCAGCTCTTCTTTCTGGGGCCATGCACACAGTGGCCCCAGGTGGTTTTAATTTGTGGAAAAACTGAGGAGGAGGATGCTAATCACAGTATTTATGATGAGTCCTGTTGACAGACATTCACTGAGTGCTTGCTATGTGCGAGGTGCTGCTTGGTGCTCACGTCAAATGTTTTATGGTTTCTGTTTTTAAAAGCTGTAAGAAGAGAGATGTCAGGCAGAAGGTGTAAAGCTGTTAGGTTGTTAGGTGGCAACAGAGAAGGTGAGAGCAGTGGTTTAGTAAAGAAAGTTGTAATCTGGTGCATTTTACAAGGGTACATGTCAAATCTACTAAGTGTAGAGTATAAATGTCTTAACACAATAATTAAGAAAGTACTGTGAAGGCTATGTTAACCTATGTTAACTTCTATGTTGTTAGAAGTATTTCAAATTGTATATAAAACCAGCACATTGTACCCTGTAAATGCATTAATGTACACAGCTATGATTTAAAAAAAAAAAAAGAAAAGAAAAGAAAGAAAGAAAGTTGTAATTGAGCCAAAAACAGAGGGAGGGAGGGTGTAACCCGAAGAGATGGCAGGGGAGTGTGTATCTTTTAGGTGTTTTTTTAAGCCTGGCTCGGTGGTTGTTCACTTTGGTTGCTTTCCCCCCTTCCTCCATGTGTAAATAGCTTCAACTAAATAAGAGATCCTTCACTTCTATTTTAAATGGTTTATGCAAACAGAGCAATGCATGGGTTAATTGCTGCCCATAGAAAAAAAAAGATCACAGACTACGGGGAGAAATATCTCAGTTCTGAAATATCTAAGAACTTCAGCTCTCAAAATGTTAAATTCTTCACCACACCCATGAAAGTGTTCCATCTACCCTCCCAAAATAAACAGAGTAGTGACTGCCCAGAGTTAGGGATGGTGGGGGAAGGAGAATGGGCCTATGCAAGGACCCCAGTTTATCTACTTGATGGAAGCTGAAGACAGTGGCCATTTTCCACCATCAAAAACACTTCAAAAATTATTCTGCACACCAATGTTTAACCAAGGACACAAGCAATTTAATGGCTAACTGCCCCTTCCTGTCATTCCAACTTCCACTGAAAAAGCACAATGGCAGCTACCAATAGAAATTCCACTGGCAGCTTGTCATGCATTAACTTACAACCACCACCATTTGGCCTAATTTCTTCCCTGTTTGACCAGAAGAAAACTTCCTTTTGAGTTCATTCAGAAGTTTTGACACAGCCTCATCTATGCATAAATGCCTTTTAAAATTCAAAAACAAAAACATGCATAAGAGGCTCCCACATCAGACAAATCTAGAAAATTATAAAATCTATAAAATTATGAATTCAAACATACAATTCAGTGTGCTTATCAAACATGCTCACCACTGGGTTTTATTAAAGATGGCACTCTTCTGCTAAAACATAATTTTATTTATAGATAATTTTTCTAAAACAGCTCTATTAGTTAATGAAGAATTCAGTAAAGGTGTAAAGAACCATAAAAGTCACAATTCAAAACAAACAAAAACAGACAACTTATTATATAGAGCAATGTAGAACTTCTCACCCAAAAAAAAGTCCTTTAACTCATTTTGTTCCACTGGCCCTTGGGATATTTCACGTGAAATGTTTTCAGTTCCTTACCAAATATGCACTACTCCTTTCACACATTTTATGATAAGTATTTTTTAAATTAATTTACTTTCAAATGACATGCAATTGTACATGTTTTTGTGACACAACTTCGTGTTTTGATACCTATATGTTGTATCATGATCCAGAGTAGTGTATTTAATTACCTCACCCATTTATCATTTCCTTATGGTGAGAACATTGAAAAACTCTCTTCTAGCCACTTTGTAATATGCAATACTTCACAATTAAGCTTAGTCACCCTACTGTACAACAACAGGACACTCGAATTTATTCCTTCTATCCAATTTTTACTTTGTACCCAACTGCCAACCTCTTTCCATCCACCCTTCTCTCACTTATGATGACTTTAAATGGCAAAATCTGTGAGTCCTCCTTGACCCACAGATTTCCTTCATCTAATTTGAGTGGCCAAGTATATTTGAATGCTTTATTTATGCTACATTATTAAATAATCTGCTGTAAATTAATACTTAAAAATTACTTCCTTTTTCACTGTATTCCTGGTTATCTGTTCTCAAGGAAATACAAGAAACTATGGTTCCTCAAAGGATTCCCACATGAGAGCCAACTTCCAAGAGCATAACCATCAAAGGTTATTCAGAAAGCGTTCCCCTCCCCCACCCGCACACACAAGCTGAGCCCCAGGGGAGGAAGTGGGACTGCCCGCTCCCGCCCCCAGTAATTCCACAGTATCAGGTAAGCTTGATGTTCTTCTCCTTTACACTCAAGAGAGAAGAGTTTGCAAAATTGAGAACATGGAGAATGCATGAAACACCATATAATATGGAACAGCAAAGTATAAACCCCAAGACCAGGATGCGGGTGCTCGCCTGGCGGGTACTGGAAGTGAGACCCACCTGCAGCCTGTTCCTTCCCACAGCAACCCATTCCTCCAATCAGACGGCGCCAGCCGCGCTGCGTCTCAGGCCACGCCCACTCCCTGGGCCATCAGTTTCCTGCCTGCACCTGGCTATTCCTCTGCTGTTCCAAATCCCACTACCCCGAAAGCTTTCCACGAACCTCTCCTGTGGTTTCAGGAGCATCATCCTCAGCATGTCTTTATCTAACCATTTATCACAATTATCACATAATCACTTTCTGTGCTGATGTGATTACCTCCAGGCCAGTGAATTCTCAAGGGTAAGGCAGCCGTATCTGGGGAAAACCCAGATCCCAGAAATAGATTTATCATACCACGCTAATGAAGGTTCAGGACTCCTGGTTCATAAGGCCTTACCAGGCCCTGGGAGGACCCTATGCAATATGTTCACACAATCATTTTTTTTTTTTCTAATCTGTAATAACAAGATACTTTTCAAAATAGGATTGAGTCTGACCTGTGCAAGTCTGGCGTGGTCACCAGATGGCCACTGGAGGAAAACAGCAATAACAACCTGAAATATCAGGAAATTGCCTTGTAATCTGGTGTTTATTCAAAGTGTTTTGGGTGAATTCTATTTCAGTGGGGAATAAAAATCAGTAAAATCCTTCTAAAAGGGAGCAAGAGGAGTTTGGTTTTTTGTTTTTTGAAACAGAGCCTCAAGCTGTTGCCCTGGGTAGAGTGCTGTAGCTCACAGCAACTTCCAACTCCTGGGCTCAAGCGATTGTCTTGCCTCAGCTTCCCAAGTATAGGCGCCCGCCACACCGCCTGGCTATTTTGTTGTTGTTGTAGTTGTCACTGTTGTTTGGTGGGCCTGGGCTGGATTCAAACCTGCCAGCTCTGGTGTATGTGGCTGGTGCTTTGGCTGCTTGAACTACAGGTGCCCAGCCACAAGAGGAGATACTTAAGTGCAATTAGTTAAGCTTGCTATCTCTTTCCATTCAGTTTCTCTTCCACACACTCGTCTTCCTGGGTGGCTCCAGGCTGAGGGCATTTTCAGGACCTGAATAAGAGGAAGCTAAATTGGGAAATTTTTTTTGTTTGCATATTGAATCTAATGTTTTTAGGTTTGTAATTGCTCATTATAAATACTTTCCATCTAATGTTGATTTTATAATTTTGTATTCCTTTTCCGAAAGAGAACTCTTCAAATGGCACAAGGTTCAGACCCCACAAAACCTGCTTCTGTCCCTGCCTATACCTCACTTAGTACCTAGCAGATAAAATCTGTGTGAATTAAGGTATCATGAATGCACATAGGGCAAGTCACTTAACATTCCCAAGTTCACCTCTACTGCTAAATCCTAATCTGTGCTTCTAAGAAATAGGTAATGTGTAAATATATTTACAGCACTACAAGATGCTCTAAACATGTAAAATAGTTGCTCAATGGCTGCTATAGTTTGAATGTCCTCTCCAAAAACTGTCGTTGAAACTTAATTCCCAGTGTGGCCATATTGAGAGGTGGTGCCTTTAATAGATGATGAGGCCATAAGAGCTCTACTCTCATGAATGGGTTAATCCAGTCATTCATGGATTAACGGATTGCTTCACCAGATGCAAGCCCTTGAACTTGGCTTCTCGGCTTCCCAAACTGCAGGAAATAAATTTTGTTTCTTGTAAATTACCCAGTTTTAGCCATTCTGTTACAAGCAGCAACAACAAAAAAGAATTAATAGAGTGGGTTTTTTTTTTTTTAGACAGAGTTTCACTCTGTCACCCTCCGTAGAGTGCTGTGAAATCACAGCTCACAGCAACTTCCAGCTCCTGGGCTTAGGCAATTCTCCTGCCTCAGCCTCCCAGTAGCTGGGACTACAGGCACCTGCCACAGCACCCGGCTATTTTTTGTTGCAGTTTGGCCAGGGCTGGGCCTGAACGTGCCACCCTCAGCATCTGGGGCCGGCGCCCTACTCACTGAGCCACAGGTGTCACCCTACAATGTTTTTTTCAAAGACTTGGATTATAATAATGATGGGTACTGGGAGATACTAATAAAGAATGCTAAAGGAAGGAGCAAAAAGACAGTAGAGAGTTTTCATTTAAAAAGGCTCATAAATAATCGTTTCTGAATTAGGAAATTCTTCAGGAATCTTCAATTGGAAAAGGTAAGCTTTTTATTCCCTATAATATTAACAGACTGTCCTCACTGTTAAATTCTGGTTCTCAGCTAGGAATTATCTACCTCACAAAAATCTCTTAATTTTTTTTTTTTTTTTTTTTTTTTTTTGCTAACGAATGCTTTTTTCTTTATTAAATCATAAACACATAGATAATGTATACATTGATGCATTTATGGGGTACAATGTACAGATTTCATATAGATTTAGGAATGCTTATATCACAGTGGTTAATATATACCTCATCTCATTTACTTAATTGTGTTAAGACATTTATACTCTATACTAATAGATCCGACATATACCCTTGTATTATGCACCATAAAAATTTAGTTAAGTCTCAAACTCTGAGACCTGCTGTTCCTCAAACCCCCTGAATTTACTGACTATTATAATAGCCTGATCCTGCTTGAACTTCTGTCTCTTTGTGCACCTAGCATACAAATATCTAAAATGACAATCCCAATCCCAAAATAGTGATGGCCACATACCTGCCAAGAAAACTCACAGCACAGAAATAAGCAAACAACAAAATTAAAGAGTGCTCCAGGAGGAACCTCAACCACTGTTTATTAAATGTAACTAAATTAGAACTATGTATTCATTCAAATATTTATAGAGGATGTCATATGTGCCAGGCACTGAACTAGTATTAGAAAATCAGTGGGGAAAAAATTTTTTTTATCTCTGCCATCTCAAACCTTACAAGTTTGTAAAATGTAAAGTGGAAGGTCCATAGGACAATATTGAGGGTGTGACATGTAAACTGAAACCTGCAGAGTAAGAATTTAATTATGCAGAGGAGGAAGCAAGCAGGAGTGTGGCAGGTAGGGAGGACAGCACACACAAAGGTCTAGTGTAAGGAGAGTTGTGGCATTCGTGAGAAAAGAAGAGGAGGAGACTATTGCTAGAGCTTATGGTGTTTTACAGGTTTTTATAACCCCACATCTGTGACCAAAAATCACCTTTCATTATCATCAACCATTTCGTTAATTGGACCATCCCCAATGACCATGCCACTGCCTAAAACACTCCTATAAAGGGTCAGAGAGCAAGCACTGAGGCTCCTCAACGACTGTCTGGGAATTTATCCATAGGCACTGCTGAAAGGCTGGAGCACACTGGATACTGCACAGGTGCAGTGACATCAAGAAGGGCAACGTTCTGTGCTCCGTGTGCCACTGAGAACACAAACTGACACTCAAGAGAACTAGGGTTCAAATGCAAGTTCCATAATAATTCAGCTCCTGTGCCCATCCCAGTTCCTGGGCAAGAGTAAATAAATGCTGATGAAGCCACCCAGCTCCACTGAGCCTCAGTTTCCTTATCTACAAATGGAGAATAATTCCTACCTCACTGGGGTTGTGAAAATTGAGAACCCATTAAACAGTATCCTGTACAGTGTTTGACACATAACAGGTATATTTAAAATGTTGATTTTTTAAAAACGATTTCACTAGACTTGAGTTTCTATTTTGCTCCAAATAATGTGCCCTATGAAAATGTGAATATTAGTAGTACTGGTAGTTTAATTTTTTAATTTTTCTAATTCATTTTTGAAAGCAGGAAGCTGTTACTCTCTTTAAATTGGCCTTGCCTTTGGAAATCCCAGCCTTTCAGGTCATGGGCTACATCCAAGGTACTATGGGTGACAACACATCCTGATTGCTGCTAAAGTATCCGAGAGGTAGGAAGCAGCTTCCAAATGGAAAACTGCCAGGAAGACAGCAAATATATAACTGTCCAGGTTCATACCCAGATACAAAACATTTTATCCCTTTCCTACCCTGGGGATATTCTTGGATATAGAATGAGAACAGTCTGGACAAAGTTCTAGAGATAAGGGAGTAAAGAAAGCCCTCTAGAGTAGAGAGGACTTGTCTGAATAGAACAGAGAAATGATATGGCTACAAATCAAGAAATGAAGGCAGGGAAATAATATTTAAGGAGAATGATAAAAGTATTCACAAAGTCTAAGAAAATGGCCACTCCAAAACAGCTAAAAGCCACAGTCCAAAGGTGAAATAGGACAGTGGCAGAGGAGAAAAGAGCCCAGCCAGGGGCGGTACCCATGGCTCAAGGAGTTGGGTGCCAGCCCCATATACCGAGGGTGGTGGGTTCTAGCCCGCCCCAGCCAAAACTGCGGAAAGAAAAAAAAAAAAAAAAAAAGAGCCACACCCAGGGTCATCAGGTGGTCTTGATGAGTGACCAATGACAGAGGAATTATGTAAGCTCAGACTTCAAGTGGGATGTCTGGGAGAATGATATGGAAATCAGGAAGTTGGGACGAGGCTTGAAGAACTTGAAAAGTTTTGTTAAAGAATATAACAGTCTGAATTTGAAGTCAAGGCTGGATAATTGAGTGGTAAAAGCAAATGGGCCAGCAGGAAATAAAAGATAAAAACTGAGCAGAGGTCAGGACAAGTGGGCCCACACGTGGGAGTCTTCCAGGAAGAATTGTGGTTTAAATACCAAGAAAAGATGACCTTGTCCAGAAAGGAGAAAGGAGCGGCCCTGGGAAAACCCCACCTAACAGAGGGTTTGCTTTCTGAGACGAAAGCAAAGTGGACAGAGAAGTAACTTGAAGGAGAACCACCAGAGTTCACAGACACAGAAAGCACACTCTTCAAGTTTAAATCAAATCACACAACTCCCTTGCTGACTTCTCATAGCGGAACCCAGCCCCCTGCACCTCCCACCTATCTCCTCTCCTCTCCCTCAAAGCGCACCAGCCACACTGGCCTTTTGTTGTCCCTCAAATATAAGAAGTTCATTTCCACTGGAGGGCCTTTGTGCTCTCTGATCCCTTACTAAAGGGATCCCTCCAGGATTCCCTGGAGAGGCTAATATCTCTCTCGCTCTCTCTCTTTCTCTCTCTCACACACACACACACACACCCCATTCTCTACTAAATCACAGTGCTGTATTGTTCTAGCACCCTGTTTTTCATTCTCTATTTTCAGGGCATGACAGTAAATGGGACTTAAAAATAAAAACCTTTAGATTAAGTATGAGCAAAATTAGTGTGACCCTCCCAAGATCAGTTTTGATAAAAGTCACAGGTTTAAAGGTAGACTACATCAAGTTATGGAGAGGAAAAGGAGGCAGAAGCTAAGGACACTTATTTAAACCATGCACACCCTCAGATGTGAAGGGGAGGACTTGCTAACAGGTAACAGAGATATAATCACACCCTCTATAAAGGCTGCCTTTATAGAAGATATAAATAAAACATTCTATCTGAATCACATCTTATTTTTTTCTACTGAGGATTCTCCCAGAGAAAACCCTGACCCACATTTGTCATGTCTAAAATCCTTGCTTGGACGGTTACACATTTTTAAAAACAAAACAGAACAAAAATGTCAATTATTTCAAGTTCTTCATTAAAAATATAAGGCTGCACCTTACTCAAAATTCTGACAGTTGCCACTGAAATATAGGAAGTAAGACAATATCAGACTTTAAGAAGAGTCGGTACGCATTTGCCCACGGCCCTCAAGCCCATACCTGCAAGGAAATTTGTTCCAAGGCAGGTGCTGGGGTTAACTTTTCCTGCAGTTTTTAGTAGTATGCGCCTTACCTTAGGGCCCCTCCCCCCAGTGGTGACAGCAGAGCAGAGTGCGATAAAGTGCCACTGTCCTGAGAGGAAAGGATGCTGGTTCTTTTAGAATCTGGGCAGGGATGAAGCTAATGGAAGATTTATAGAATGTTTCTAAGTCAGGAGGTTTCCTCCAGTCTGAGCAGTGGGGTCCCGCTGGACCGATCAACAATCTCTCACAGCAGTGAAGGAGCTCGGGCTTTTCCAGGCATTGGCCAGACAAGGAAGAATAGTTACCAGGGTCCTCTTCCTCATGGCTAGAAAATGCTGCTTTGGAATTTGTTTGCCCCCTCAGAAGGAAAGCGGGAGGAAAGGCACAGAGATAAAAGCAAGGCCAAGCCAAGAAGGCAGGAAAAGGGCAAGTCGGTAGAAAACAAGAGCCTCAAGGCCACAGAACCCCCTCCCTGAACACTGCTTGAACAAAACAGCAGAAACTACCCAAAAGGCGCAACTGAGACGCACCTGCTATTGTGTTTAATTCAAGACACAGGTCATGGTAATTTGCTTAAAAAAAAAATCGCATAAAGTAAATGTGTGATCTATGAATAGAAGTTGATTTCAGGCAAAAGCCTTTTCTGATTTCATTTGCTAACATGGAGTATCCATACTGATATTTTTATTTATTTATTTTTAATTTTTTTATTATTAAATCATAGCTGTGTACATTAATTCGATCATGGGGCACCATACACTGGTTTTATAGACTGTTTAACATATTTTCATCACACTGGTTAACATAGCCTTCCTGGCATTTTCTTAGTTATTGCGTTAAGACATTAATATTCTACATTTACTAAGTTTCACATGTACCCTTGTAAGATGCACCACAGGTGTAATCCCACCAATCACCCTCCCTCCGCCCATCTTTCCCCCCTCCCTCCCCTCTCTCTCCCCCTTCCCCATTGACAGCCTCACCTATACTCACTACTATCTGAGCTAATGAAATTTCTATTAACTTGAGCTGGGGAGTTTAACGGAACAAAAGACCATTCATTAGTAGGCCTGGCTTTTGTGAATAAATGAGCTTTAGTAGATCAGAGCTTGACTAGACCTAGTTACCTGCAGCATCCTCTAGGACCAAAAAAAAAAAAAGGGAAAAGTGAAACACTTTGAGGTCTAAGAAGTGGCACTATTCTTCATGTCAGATGCTTAAGGGTAACTGCAGGGCAGAAAAGAACAAAATGAGATCCTTTAGTATCTGGATGATACTCCCATGAGTTGCTCTTCCATGATTCTCTCCCATGACAGAATCGAGCTGTGGTGACAATAGCAAGGAAGTCATTTTCATTAACCAGTAAAGGTAGAGAAACCCCAGCCTTAACTGTGGGATCTACTACTAACAAACTTTCTGAGCAGAATAATTATTTTATTATTTCTAACATAGCATTTAAAACTCCAGAGTGTCAAAACCAGCTGAAGATAACTCAGCCAAGTAAGTCACTCTCCCTCCCAGAGGGTGGCTTTATAGATTAATGTTTCAAGTTGAGGGGCGAGAGAAGCCAATCAATCACAGGGGGCCCTTGGGAGCTGCACAGCCACCAACGCAGAGGGGCAGCGTCTGGAGGACAGGATTTCCTTCTACAACAGGAACCAGAAGCCAGAGGGAATGAGTGGGAATCCGGAAGGAGGCGTCTGCCAGATGAGCACAGAACAAAGTCACCAAGTCACTTTACAGCCTCAATAGGAAGCTGCTTCCCTGAGGCTAGGAAGCAGCCCTGGGACTCAAAGAGACACCCAGACAACGGAAGGCTGGAACCCAGAGGAGTATGCTCCAACAGGTGTTCAGGGATGACACCCAAGACCCAGGAATTAGAAAAGGCAAAAGGGGAGAGAGGTTAGCTCAGCTACCCAAAGCATGAATCAGACCTCTAAACGTCAGATTACACCTTTAGCTCACACACAGTAGGCCCAGCCGCAACCAACAGACTTGGAACCAAACACAGCAGGAGACTGTGACTCAGAATAAAGGAATAATATACACATAAAATGCTAAGGAACTTGGGAAGCAGAGTAGATCCATTAAAATTTCAAATGTGAACACCCTTCATCCGGCAATTTCACTCCTAAGAATTTATCCCACAAAGATGGAAGTATTGACATATAAGGATACATGGATAAGGATGTCTGGTGAATAACTGCTCATGGTTGCCAAAAACTAAAACAAAGCAAATGCCCTTCAACAGGGAAGAGCTTGATCCACATTCATTCATTAAAAAGAATGAATTAGACTCATGCCTGATGACTTGCAGTTGTTTCTGGAAGGTTTTGCTAAATTGGAAAAGAAAGAAGCCCATACAATATGATCCAGGCTTTTAAAAACTATTCTATCAAAGTTTTTATATGTATATATGAGTTAAAAAAAAAAAAAACCATAGAAATGTTTGTACCAAGTCAGTGGTTCTCAAACATTAACACACATCAGGATCACCTGGGTTTTGTTACAATACAGATTGCGGTAGGTCTGGAGTGACAATGTGCATTTCTACCAAGTCCCCAGCAACACAAATACTGCTGAGAACCACTGCAGAGGTAAAGTGGGTAACTCTGCGAGTTACCTTGGAATCTAAGAAGTGGGTGATACAAAATGGGGGTTCCATCTATAGAACATTGTGTACATGTACAATTGCTAAAACAAATCTCTGAAAGGACTGGCACCAAAATACTAATGAAATTCTTTCAGAAGTAGCATTTCAAATGATCTTCACTTTCTTCTTTTATTATTATATTCCTTATCACAAGCAAATGTTATTTAAAGAATCACTTAAAATAAAGCTGTTTTTATTAAGAAAAAGGGAAAAACCTATGGAAGCCACAAGTTCTCATAGTCATGGTGCTAAACTGATATTTTAGAAAGGCTAACATTAATTATATCTTAAGTGTAAAAATAAAATGCTAATTAATATAAATAAGAAAGTTCTTGCATAAATAAGTGGAATATGTATTTGTTTTATAACCCTCTTTGATTCATAAAAATTTAGAAAAAAAGTAATCAAAAAATATTTCATCAGCAAAAAGACACAGTTGACTTGTGAATATGTCTTACCTCTCAAAATTCAATTGAATCCCCAGTAAGCAAAAGCTCTCCTTTTAAGCTGTCCTTGCATTGCTCCCTATCTCTTTTTAGGTACAAACTAGAAAATAATAAAAATAGGATTGAAAGTGCTAAGGTGAAAACAAACAAAAATAACTTTATGATTTTGAGAACAGGACTTACTCCAAAATGGTGTCAATTAAGGAGCTTCGAGCCAGAAAATTAACATCTTAAACTGGTTATACTGATTCTAATTTACACTTTTCCAGGCTTTCACACTTCTCAGCACCTTCACCACTACAACTCTTAGCTAGCTTAAAATACCTCCTAATACATTTTACCATTCAGTCTAAAAATTAAGCCTAGACCTCATGCCAGACTGTAAGCCGCAGTTAGTTTTTCTCCTGGGCACATACAGCCTGCTCCTCCAGAGCTATTCCTTCAGGGTCCCTTCACGCATGAATGCAGGAAGCTGCTCAGAGCTGAAAATTGGATTTGCAATGTTCATATCCCTAAGTTCTGCAAATCAATACTATAAAGCTGTTTGCTAGTCTTGCCAACTCCGGCTTCTTCTGATCTTATTATAGTGCACTGTTTCTCTTTTCCTGCAGTAGCAACTCAGTGGACTGCCATGGTTTATTTTAAAAATTAGACTGAGTCTGTGGCGGAGTTCAGGAATATCCCTACTTCCCCAAGATGAAAAGAGTCTTCTTCCTACAAGTAAGCAAACAGAAAGGAGCCAGAAAATCCTCCAGCAGAGAGACAGAATCAGAGCTTGTCCTTCCTTCTGAGACAGATTCCTGGGAGGTATGGAAAAAATTCAGACTTTGGGCTCATAATAAAATGCAGAAGATTATCTTTATAAAATTATGGGGGCACAAGAAGGCCAAGATTTGGAAATGCTATAGAGAAGCCATAAGTAATAGAATCTAAAACTGTGCTGGCAAGCAGGAAAAACAAAAACAAAAGCTTAACGCTACAAAATACTGAATAAAAATAATAGCATACACCTGCAGTGCATCTTACAAGGGTACATGTGAAACTTAGTAAATGTAGAATATAAATGTCTTAGCGCAATAACTAAGAAAATGCCAGGAAGGCTATGTTAACCAGTGTGATGAAAATGTGTCAAACTGTTTATAAAACCAGTGGATGGTGCCCCATGATCGCATTAATGTACACAGCTATGATTTAATAATAAAAATAAAAATAAAACATGCTTCTAGAATTCAACCCCTTCTCCCCCCACACAAAAAAAGACAAAATAGTCCAATCCTTGAATATTAATTCTTTGAAGAAGGGGAAAAGAATAGTAGAAGATGCAAAAGAAAAAAAAATCTTTAAAAATAAAATTGAAGGGCAACGCCTGTAGCTAAGTGGGTGGGGCTCCAGCCCCTTATACTGAGGGCTATAAAAAAATAGCCAGGCACTATGGTGGGCGTCTATAGTCCCAGGTACTTGGGAGGCTGAGGCAAAAGAATCGCTCAAGCACAGGAGTTGGAGGTTGCTGTGAGCTGTGACACCAAGGCACTCTACCAAGGGGGATAAAGTGAAACTCTGTCTCTAAAAAAAAAATAATAAAATAATAAAATAAAATTGAAAATTTTCTTCATAGATCCAAATAAAATGCATGGGAAATAAAAAAAGATTGACAAACGTTGACTTTTCTATAGATGCAAAGATGCCTCTATCATTAGGAAGCATTCTCAATAATGACCAAAAAAATGAAGACACAGAAGCATTTTAACTATATAAGAAATGCTGTAAGAATTCAGTCAAGGGTGGCACCTGTGGCTCAAAGGAGTAGGGTGCAGGCCCCATATACCAGAGGTGGCAGGTTCAAACCCGGGCCCTGGCCAAAAGAAACACAAGAATTCAGTCAAAACAGGTAATAATCAAAGGACTAAACTATTTACGTATAAGATCTCTATGAATGAGGAGTCCTTTTTTGTTGAGAAGGTGGATAGAAGTTGGGGAGTAATTTCAATTAATTTTTTCCCTCCCTGATTATTGTTCCAATTATGTAATCTAATTCTCTTTGAGATAAACCTTGTTTATATATATATTTAAAAGCCTGTTGTAGTACAATTTTGTCTAGACCATTAGCATACAATGATGCATAGTATTATTTTATAATTTTTTTTTTTTCTTGAGACAGAGTCTCACTCTGTGTCCCTGGGTAGAGAGTACCATAGTGTCATAGCTCACAGCAACCTGAAACTACTGGGCTCAAGTGATCCTCTTGTCTCAGCTGCCCAAGTAGCTGGGAATACTTACTGGCGCCCACCACAACACCCAGCTAAATTTTTTTGTAGTGGAGATGAGGTCTCGCTCCTGCTCAGGCTAGCCCTGAATTCCTGAGCTGAAGCGATCCACCTGCCTCAGCCTCCCAGAGCACTAAGCACCACAGGCATGCACCACTGGGCCTGGCCTTACTGGATAATTTTAATATTGCATCCCAGTGTGCTATGAACTCTTCACAACCCTTAATTATACACTTTGCTAGAGTTATTTTACTTTATTTTTTCCAAAAGACTCAGTCATAACAACTAAGAAATAAATACATAACAAGTGCCAAAAGTAAGAGATCTATTATTATACAATCAGTCAAATGAGAAAACACAGTGTCATCTGAATAAATGCCAGAGGGGTCCTTGATAAAATACACAGATAAAACTCTGGAAGAATGTACATTAAAATGCCAGTAGTGCTTATTAATTCAGAACAGTTTCAATTTTCTCTTTGCATATTTCTAATTTTTATAATAAAAATGCACACAAAATATAATACATATGTGAATGAGAAAAAGTACTAAAGGTTTATAAACCCAACTATAGTAAGCTAGGAGAAGCTAGAAGTAAGTATCAAATCTAGTGAAAGAAGGACAGAGAAAGTAGGCCCTGCCACAAGACAAACAATCAAGGTATAATATGGTTTTTGTGTCTGCTCTATAAGCACATCACTCATTTGGTAGAATTTGGTTTAAGAGTTGTTTTCATTGTAATACAGCCCTACTGACTTCTTACTGGATGAGGCCGAATGCCACACTGGCATTAAGTCAGTTTGCAATATCCACAAAAAAATATTAAGTGAAAAAAAAACCCATATATAGTAAGAGTTAGTTACATTAAATAAATTTACTGTATTTTGCCTAATCTAAGATTTCATCATTTATAACATGTACTTTATATTCTACTAAAAAAGAAGAAAATGCTGATTATGATATAGTTTGTTTACCAAGAATTTTATTTTATACTTATCAAAACACTTCTAAATTAATTTGTATATATTTTTATTTCAGGTGAATATGAGGGTACAAACAATCTAGATTTTTTTAAAGATAAGATCTTGCTCTGTCATTCAGGCTGGAGGGCAGTGGCATGACTATAGCTCACTGCATCCTTGAACTCCTGGGGTCAAAAGATCCTCCCACCTCAGTCTCCCACATAGTTGGGACTATAGCCACACAGAACCACACCTGGCTAATTTTCTTTAATCTTTGTAGAGATAGGGTCTCACCATGTTGCCCAAGCAGGTACTGAACTCCTGCCTCAGCCTCCCAGAGTGCTGGAATTATAGGTGTGAGCCACAAGGCCCAGCCTATACACAGAATTTTTTTTCATATATCATGCTGCTGTTTTCGTGACTTTCTTTGAACGTGGTAACCTTGCCTTTTAATGCCAAATAACAGTGAAATAATTCTGAAAGCAATTAATTTATGTAGTACTATGAAAGCACAAAGTAAACTGATATAACAGAAATATGAACCACTGTGAACCAGGTCACACATGTATAAGTCATGACAACTGCCAGGATGTACAGTAAGAGCACGTCAATTTCAGAGATGCTAAAATGAGAAAAAAATTATACCTCTGAATTAATAACAGATTAATATTTAAATATAATAATATCTTTGGGTTTGTGACTTATTTTTCTTAACTTTTTATGTACTTTCTATTTTACTCTAATCAGTGTATTTTTTAATAATTAGAACAACTTTTTTGCTTTTATTTGATCCATTTAAACCTTTTCTCTCCTCAGGCAGTATACAGTGGCTCTCCCCCTAATTTAGCCACCATCTAGTAGGTCTTTGTTCAAAATAGCTACAACCAGGATACTGTCAACTACAGGCTTTTCTATCATGATTATGTTTGTGGATTTGTCTGTCTGTTTGGAGACAGGGGAACAGGTTGGAAGGCGTATAGATAAGGAGGAGGAAGGCATGGAAGAAAAAACAGTAAGACTTGGGTGTGCTTTACAACTTAGCCTCAAACCAGTCTTTTTTTAACTTTAATTATGGCTGTACTGAGCCCAACTGTCTACAGACATATTTTATGACCTGAAAATCACAACCTAAAGAGAACACTCTAGACCATTGGGTAACCCAAGAGGCAGCTATTTTATTATTCTGAAATCCATTTATTTTACGATTTTGTCTTCCTCCAGAGAATAGAGAGGTACAGGTACTGTGTGGGAGGGAGGGAATAGGAAGGGCGGCACCACCATAGGTAGGTAGTAAAGTGTAGGGAGTGGTTGAATCTATTTTCATCAATTGAGGATTCTGATTACATTTGTTCCAGTTCATTAATATTTCCATTCCAAACCACTTTCCCTCACACATCCATGCCCACCTGCCCAGGCCCACCCCCCATTAAAACAGTTCCCTCCCAAGGAAGGAAGTTTTGCCTGAAATCAGAAGGCAAGAAGAAAGATGAAGCCATTTGCCATTTTATATGTGCAGTTACAACTAGGAACTGTTCTGAAAAACAGAATCCTTCCCCCTAGAAGGCCTATCTGATTAGGAAGCTCTTTGGGCATTTCTGTCCCCAACCTCTCCCCACTTCATATATGTCCCAGAACTTTCTCCTTTGAATTCCTATGTCATAGTTTCAGCCAACACTATTACTGCCAAGCCTTCCCCCAAAAAGAAAAACATGCAAAAATTCTTGGCTATTATAAGGATATTATCATCAAATACTGTGTTTAAAAATAAGCCTTGAATGAAAGGAGTGTTCCTGAGTCCAGGAATCAGAGAGTTAAACAAATTGCTGAGGGAAATGTAATTAAAACCCAGACTTTGAAAACAGGAGCCAACCAGTTTCCAAAGGCTCCATGCAAATACTTGAACTAGACGGTTATGCTCACTGTGTTATCTTTAAAAAGCCTTCACTCAATAGCAAAGCATTTCTCCCCAATCACATGGTTCTGAGTTAAGAAAAGGCCACTTGGACCTGAAGCCCAGCGCTTAGCCACTCACATAAAGAGGTACTTCGCTGCAGCTCAACTCCATGGCTTCCGCATCTGCAATGAAAACAATAAACAAGAGCAGTTATTACAGGAGGCCGGAGTAACCCACCAGCAGCACTCTGTGTCCTGCCCGTCAGTCATTAGCTTTGAGGAGGAAGGCTCAAGGAGTGAACTCTAATTAGACAGGAAAACTGCAGAGACAAAATTATAAAATAAAGGAACGAGATGGTGTCTACATAAAATACTCTCCCCCCAAAAACAGTGTGCTACTCCCTCAAAAAATTAAACATAGAATTACCATATGATTCAGCAATTCTACTTCCAAGTTTATACCCCAAAGAATTGAAAACAGGCACTCAAACAGATATTTGTACACACATGTTCATAGCAGCATTATTCACAACAGCCAAAAGGTGGCAACAACCCAAATGTTCATCAGTAGATGAATGGATAATCAAAATACGGTATACACATTCAATGGAATATTATTCAGCCTTGAAAATGAATAAAAGGAATTAAATGCCACATCATAGATGATCCTTAAAGACACTATGCTACGTGAAATCAGAACATCAAGCTATACCGTTCTATTTATATGCAATATCTGTTGGTCAAGTTCATGGAAAGAGAAAGTAGAACAGACAGCTAGTATCTAATGGGTACAGAGTTTCACTCTGGGAACATAAAAGCGTACTGAAAGTGGATGATGGTGACAACTGTACAACAATGTAAATGTACTTAATACCACTGAGTTGTACACTCAGAAAATGCTGCAAATAGGAAACCATCAGTCATTTTATTGTTGATACATATACATATAAAATAAAAACCTAATTATATAATAATATATAAATTATTAAAATAAAAAAAATAAAAACCTAATTATATAATAATACATGCATCGATATGAGACAAAATAAAAATATGAATGTGAAAAAAAATCCCTTCTACTTTTATTCTTTCACATTAGTTTACATGCACAGAAAACATAATACCCCTAATGTTACCCCAGAATAGAAATAATTCAGAAATCCAACGAAGTCAACATAAGCATGTTGAAATTTTCACCTTAATTGCTTGGCCCATAGGCTATTCAAAAGCCAGAATCCATTTGGCCAGATGAGGCAGAGGGGCACACAGCCATAAGATAGTTCTGTTGCCTCTCTTACACAGAGTTGGAGATTGCGGCTGCAGGACTACGTGGGGGATGCAGTCCACTGTCCAGCTGACCAAGCTCTCTGCCATGCAGGCAGCCTGATCTGCCTCTGGGTGTGCCTGCCCCTTTAAAAACAGCACTCAGCAGTATCCATCAACAGATGGATGAATAAATAAAATGTGGCATATGCATATAGAGGAATATAACTCAGCCTTAAACAGAAATAAAACTCTGGCACATGCTCCAAGACGGATAAGCCTTGACAACATTACCCTAAGTGACATAAACCAGACAGACAGGACAAATACTGTCCGACTCCAGGTGCGTGTGGGACCCAGAGCAGCCAAACCACACTACTCATCTTGGGAGATGACCAAGGGTCCTACAAGTCAGAGGTTTGACAGCTTGGCCCTTCTCAGTCCTTGTTTTCAAAATATTATGCCCTGTGGTACTTTATGTGGGCCCACTTAAATAATCATCAATATTTAATGAAATTGACTTTACAAACTGGACCAATGGCTTAAAGAGTCTTGGAAAGAAACTTCAGATGATACTGACAAAAAGAACATCACAGAACCAAGACTCCCACTCCTTCCATGAATGGTCCACAAGCCACACTATGAAATGGAAATAAGGACCAACCAAGCTGATACTCTCAAAATCCTAAATTATCAAGAGAACATTAAAATATAAATTTCTATCCACTAGCATATACCATGATCTGAGGATATTAGCAATTTGTCATCTATGTTTATAGGCATGCCATACACAATTCCAGTCTTTTACAACATTTCCTTAACTGAATGATAAAATTAGAAGGCTCTTGCAAGATGTCCACTAAATAGTAAAAGAAAAGTATTAGTATAGACAAAGCAGTGGTTAAAAAAAAATAGTTGAAATAATACAGAGAAACAAAGCAACAAGCTCAAATGCACTCCTTTAGGAGTAAAACTGTGGAAAACTTGAATACTTTAAGAAGCAAGTCTATTAGAATAAATTGTGCAGGAAGTTTGCTATATACACATATAAAAGTACGGATGCTTTTCACAAAGTCAGCTTGTGGTGTTTGCTAGATTTTGTCTGACAATAAAATACACAAAACCTGCCATTTTTGATGAGAATATGGAGACATACTCTAAGGAGTGAATTGCTACTTGAACTAAAATAAACAATGCCCTATAGGTAAACTCTCCAAGTACAGCTAATGATAAGGCATTTGCTCTGATAAGGAGTTTAAAAAGCCCTACACAATAGATTCATTCACTTCATCATTTGTGGGCAAGTTATAGCAACGAGGAACTTAAAACCCAAAGCACGCCGAGTTCTACAGGACGTTAATCAATCCACATGGTTAATTTTACAGAAATAGAAACTTAGGTATGGTCAAATCTTTACAATGTCAGTAATGCGGAAGAAAGAAACTATACCAATCTTTGCCACTGCTGGGCATGGGTGGCTCACACCTATAATCCTAGACCTCTGGGAGGCGGAGGTGGAGGCGCTTGAGCTCAGGAGTTCAAGACCAGCCTGAGCAAGGGTGAGACTTCTTTTCTCTATTAAAATTAGAAAAAGTAGCTGGGCGTTGTTTGGCAGGTGTCTGCAGTTTCAGCTACTAGGGAGGCTGAGGCAAAAGGATCTCTTGAGCCCAGGAGTTTGAGATTGCTGTGAGCTAGGCTAATGCCACAGCTCTCTAACCTGATGACAGAGTGAGATTCTGTCTCAAAAAAAAAAAAAGTCTTTGTCACATTAAGTGGTGGTGGTTATATGTACTATGGCAAATAACATAAAAAATGTTGTCAAACTTAAACATACACCATATAATTTTCTCTTACAAAAATAGAAAGTATTACAAACTTGCTGGGCTTTCTGAGATGAAAAGTGGTTGTTTATAGATATATTAAAATAATACATCTACATTTTTTTAAGTAAGTAGCCTGTTTCTTCAAGAAAGGAGTGACATTTAATTAATTTATTTATTTTTGAGACAAAGTCTCACTTTCTTGCCCTCTGAACAGTGCTGAAGCATCATGGCCTACAGCAACCTCAAACTCTTAGGCTCAAGCAATTCCCTTGCCTCAGCTTCCCTAGTAGGTAGGACTACAGGTGCCTACCACAATGCCCAGATATTTTGTTGTTGTTGTTTGTTTGTTTGTTTAGCAGGCCCAGGCCGGGTTCAAAACCACCAGCCCTGGTGGCCAGCACCCTAACCACTGAGTATAGGTGCAGAGCCAAGGAGTAATATTTTAATAAATGAAAAAGAAAATGCATTTCAAAAGAAACAGCTTACAGAAAAAAAAAATTGGTTATAGAGTTTTAATTAGAGAGGAAAGTCAATCCACTAGTCACCGTGTGGGGGGGGGGGGGGGGGGGGGGGGGGGGGGGGGGGGGGGGGGGGGGGGGGGGGG
>CAUYPK010002977.1:0-68744 GCA_963574355.1 Loris lydekkerianus
AGCTGGAACATATTCTTCTTAGTAAAGTACCTCAAGAATGGAAGAAAAAGTATCCAATGTACTCAGCCCTACTATGAAACTAATTTATGGCTTTCACATGAAAGCTATAATCCAGTTACAACCTAAGAATAGGGGGAAGGGGAAAAGGGAGGGGAGGGAGGGGGGAAGTGGGTAGAGGGAGGGGGATTGGTGGGATTATGCCTGTGGTGCATCTTACAAAGGTACATGTGAAACTTAGTAAATGTGGAATATAAATGTCTTAACACAATAACTAAGAAAATGCCAGGAAGGCTATGTTAACCGGTGTGATGAAAATGTGTCAAATGGTCTATGAAACTAGTGTATGGTGCCCCATGATTGCATCAATGTACAAGCTATGATTTAATAAGAAAAAAAGAAAAATGAATAAACTCTTATTTAGACTTAAAAAATATTAAAATGTGTATTATTTTTTTCTTTAAGCCTACTAAACAAATACATGGAGCTATTACATAGCTGAATTTTTCATTCTACCTACACCTACAAATACGGGAAGTGAGGGTTTTGTTTCTAAATTTCCATGTAAATTCACAGTAGAAACTACTAAATTATTTTAACTGGGTCCTATCACTAAACATAAAGGACGCAATAAACAATTTACAAAATGATACTGCTTATTTTTATACCACATCATTTTGTGTATTACTGACAAATGTCCCACCAAGTCAATATCTTGATCCACACATTAGCATTTTAAAGCTATTGACAGACCATTTCCAGAGAATATAGAGTTGCCTATATAATAAAATTGTAAACTAGAGTCCAAATCAGCATAAAGTCATTTCGACTTTATCAAACATGTACTGACACATTAATTTCCATTGCCGGTCTTCTAACTGCAGCTATGTAAAGTATGAAAATGTTAGAGAATATTTTCTGAAGCCTTTTGTTTCTGACATACCCTTTTACTCCAAAAACAAATTGCAAAGTGATGACATTAAGGCAGACTTTCTATATTTAATAAGAAATAAAAGGTCCATTGAAAGTAATAAGCTTTTGTAATTTTCTAATCTGATTGCTATAAATGTGTGGATTCTTCTGAAAGAGAAAATGATTTAACAAAGGTTTGCTGTAGCTGAGAAGGAACAATGAAGGTTGTCAAAAAGTGCTGGAACACTTCTCATGGTGGCTATTTTGGGAAGTACTCTCCTTATGTAAACTGATATAAATACACTGGTTGCTCTGTAGAAGCAACTAAATGCCAGAGAGTTCGAAATTAATATGTAGATGCTGCCTTCTCTGCAAAAAGCAGTTAATTTCAGGAATAATTAATAGGCACCCACATTTTGCTGACCTCTAGAGAAGGCCTGAGAAAGGGACAGAATGGGGATCATAAAGGAAAACAGAAATTACACTTTTGTCCATGGTCCCCCAATTTTTATTTGATCAAATGTGTAAGGAGGCCTGAATTCAAAGGAAATACAGGCAACCTTGATTACTAAAGTGATACTCATGGGACTCAAATGGCCAATAACTGCTTTCTCCCTCCACTCTCCTCTCCTCTTTAGATGAATTTCTTGAGAAAGCTCCAGAGGATCTCACTAATTCTGAAAATTAGCTAGTAAGATAGCATGCTTAAAACCTTCTTCCATGTACATTGGAAATATGTGTCATATTTTAAATAAACGATAACTACTTAGAAAAGATATTTCCAACCAAAAAGTCAGTCTAACTGTTAGTGGCAAAGTTACTAAGAATCAAGCATTAATAACACTGACATTTTCACTTAAAGCTAGCAAATGTTTATCATGTTGATTTTATTTTTAGCACCACTGATGAGCAATTTAGCTGCTTCTGGAACACTTTGGAGTAAAAACTATGCAGCAACAGCACCCGACAAAAAAAATAATGTATTTATTTCCACTCCATGGTTCAATGCCTAGTCAGATTTTATAGCACTATACAGTTAATTCACATTTTATCTTTCTAGGTGAAATAATTTTTTGTTCCTTTTAGAGAAGTAGATTTTTGTTCAAAATTACAGGGCAGTCTCAATGTTATATGCTTCATTAAAAGCATCTCCTGTTGTTTCTGTTTCAATCAATGGATCATTCACCTCTGACTTTTGATCTTGGCCCAGTTTGACACAAACTCTCATATTTTAGCACCAATTATTTTATATTTTAAAGATACTGATAATAATATGCAAAATAAATGTAAAAAATTATTTCAATTTTTTCTATAACATACAACCTAATTTTTTGATCAGACTTACTTATACGTGTATGTGATTAATTTGTTTTAGTCAGTAGGATGCTGGCCCCTATACTGAGGGTGGTTGGTTCAAACCCAGCCCCGGCCAAACTGCAACAAAAAATAGCTAGGCATTGTGGCGGGCCCCTGTAGTCCCAGCTACTTGGGAGGCTGAGGCAAGAGAATCGCCTAAGCCCAAGAAGGAGTTGCTGTGAGCTATGACATCCACCAAGGGCGATGTAGAAGGTTTAGATTTCTTAGAATTTTCTACATAGTCAAGCTATGATGTCAACTGCTAATAAAGGCTATTTTATTTTTCAGTATGCAAAGTCTTAATATGTTCTTTCATTTTCTTTATCCTTTACTTTTATAATAATTACCTACAGAAAAAATGGAAAAGGTTAAGTTCTTGTCACACTCCTACTGGAGTCCCAATATTAGCATAGTTGATCCTCATTATAATATTTTCTGTTATATATTTTTATAATACTTATGTTTTAAATCTTATGTATAATTAAGTTACGTTCTTAATTTTATTTTTCTACCTTTTGTCATTCCATTAGATTGATTTTTTTTTCTAATTTCTTTAGATGGTTGATTAGATTATTAATTTCTGATGGTTTTCTTATTCTTTTCTAACATAATCATTCACTCCATACTGAAAGCCTAATGTAATTATAACTTCATCTCAAATTCACACATAGTGTCTTTTTACTTTTCAGTTTTAAGTATTTTCCAATTTCCATCATGTTTTCTATAATGGGCAGGAATATTAAGAAAGATATTTCTTAATAGTGTATAATATTCTGATGATGATTTTTTTTTTTTTTTTTTGAGACAAGAGTTTCACTATGCCCCCTCGGTAGAGTGCTGTGGCATCACAGCTCACAGCAACCTGCAACTCTTGGGCTTAAGTGATTCTCTTGCCACAACCTCCCAAGTAGCTGGGACTATAGGCACCCACCACAACACGTGAATATACTTTTTTTTTTTTTTTTCTGCACCGAAATTCTTGTTTGTTTGTTTGTTTTGGAATGAAGTATTAAGCAATAATAATAATAATGCAAAGAAAGTAACATTCACATTGTCAGATAAGAGTACGTCTATTATAGAATACTTTCACTCTGAGGTTCAGTATGGAGTCATTAGTTAACTTTCCTATTATTTTTTTTCCAAAATTTCAAAAAATAGACAACTAATATTTATTAATAAAAGTAAAAGATAATTTCAAAAAACAGATTATGCCAAATCTTATAGATAATAGAAAAAGAAGAAATACTTCAAAATCATTCTACTTAATCTGGATACACCAGATATTAAAATTGGAGAAAATATATTGCTATAAAGGGGAAATTACAAACATATGTCACTTATAAATGAGGATGCAATATCTTAAACAACATATTAACAAGTTGAATTAAAAATTAATGTTTAAGTAATGTACTTTGGTCAAAATTAAATCCAATTTATGTGAGAATTAGTCACTATTTTCTTCTGTTTTCTTCTCTCCCTCTTTTTTATTTTCCTTGTCCACACCCCTTCCCTCCTTCTCTGTCTGGTCTCCCCTTTCCTCAGTCCCCACCATGTAATTGTCATTAATTGTCCTCATATCAAAGTTGAATGTATAGGATTCAACTTCTTTATAAAGTCTTTCTCCAGACTGATATCTTCCAGTGTTTTTCCTATTCTTTCTTTGAGAATTTTTATCATTTCATGCCTTCAATTTAAGTCCTTTACCATCTTGAATCTTTTTTTTTGTGAGTGGAGAAAGGTGCAGGTCCAGTTTCAGTCTTTTACATGTGGATATCCAATTCTCCCAGCACCATTTATTGAATAGGGAATCTTTCCCCTAGTGGATGCTCTTGTTTGGTTTATTGAAGATTAGGTGGCTGTAAGTTGTTGGTTTCATTTCCAAGCTTTCTATTCGATTCCAAATATCTATGTCTCTATTTTTGTGCCAGTACCCATGCTATCTTGAGCACTATGGCCTTGTAATACAGCCTGAAATCTGGTATGGTGATTCTCTTTGTTTTCATTACTAAAAACTGCCTTAGCTATACAGGATTTTTTTTCATTTGTTTTCATTACTAAAAACTGCCTTAGCTATACAGGATTTTTTCTGGTTCCACACAAAACACAGAATCATTTTTTCCGAGACTTAAAAGTAGGATGTTGGTATTTTAATAGGGATGGCATTGAATGGGTAAATTGCTCTGGGAAGTATAGGCATTTTAACAATGTTGATTCTTCCCAGCTATGAGCATGGTATGTTCTTCCATTTGTTAATGTCCTCTGCTATATCCTGTCTTAGAGTTTCATAGTTTTCTTTACAGAGGTCCTTCACCTCTTTTGTTAGGTATATTCCTAAGTATTTCATTTTCTTTGGGGCTTTGGTGAAGGGAGTTGAGTCCTTAATTAACCTCTCATCTTGGCTGTTGTTGGCGTATACAAAGGCAACTGACTTGTGGACATTGATTTTATATCCTGAGACATTACTGTATTTTTTGATGACTTCCTAGAGTCTTGTGGTTGAGACTTTAGAGTTCTCTAAGTATAAGATCAAAGCATCAGCAAAAGGGTTGACCTCCTCTGTACCCATTTGGATGTCCTTATTTTCTTGTCTTGTCTTTAGTTTTTTATTTATAAAATTATTGTAATATGACCAAATAGTTTTATAAGATTTAACTTTCATAGTTCATGAAGTTTTCTCAGTGGTATTGTGTTTATATATAGAGTATGCAATATTTGAATTTACTTAGAAAAACTTGATGTTTGACATTGAATGAATTTTCCTAGAAATGTTCATTACATCAAATTTGTTAATTATGTTACAATATTAAACACATATATCCTTATTTTTTAAATTAAGGATATATAAATTTCCTCCTAATGTAAAAAATAATGAAATCATCTTTCTATCCTACTTTAGATCTCATGTACATATACATGTGGTGGTATGTATGTGTGTATACCACCTTCACATATACTCCACATGGCAAAAGTGACCTTTAAAGTTGCCATACATAAATAAAATAGAGAATTATAGCTATATATACCTTTATTTACAAAATATTCATTACAAAATTTTGCAAAGAGTTGGCCAACATGTAGAGAATGTTTTGTAAACATTTTATAAAAATTTGTAATGATATTTTGTAAATAAATGTACAGTTAGCTATAATTTCCCACTTTCCCCTAAGTATGTAGTTTTAGAGGAGAATTTGAATATAATTATATATTTAGAAATTTTATATTATTGTAAATGTGAACTGCAATTGCTCTTTTAAAATAATATTTATCGTATTTGGTGATTACATAGCTATATTTGTTTTCCTTTGCATAAAATCTGACATATATAAGTTTCTGTAAGGGTGTACATATATATTTATACACACACACATACTCAACTCTCAGAGTATATGGTTTAAATGTACATTTTTACACATTGTTGCCATTTTTGCCATTGTTGCCATTTTTACTGATATGATGAATTTTATATAGAATCCAAGAATATTTATAACTTACAAAATAATACCCATTGTCACAGGTATTAATTTAATGGGTTTTTTCCCTGTGTAACTCTATATGCTATTATTTTTATTGTTTTAGTCTGTTAAATATTTCCGAATTTCATTTTTCCCACATGGTAATGGTTATATAGATTGTTCTTTGTATTTTAAGTTGACAAGTTCTCAGAAATGGAAGCCCCCTGTACTTTCTTCATATTTTGCTTGTTAAATAAAATGTTGATACATGTGCACAGTATAAAAATGTATATTTTACCATGTAATTCATGGCAATCACTACAACAAATAAAATCCCAACATGCTTACCTTAAATTCTTTCCAGCTATCAATGTCACTTCCAAAAGATAATGTCTTTGAATATTTTAGTTATTCTTTGGTAATCTCCTTAAATTTCTAAATAATATTTTATATTTTTCAATTTTCTAAGAAAGAATAGCATTTGTACTCTTATATATCCTCCTAGAAATGTGATTTATCTCTTTATCTTCTCCCATAATCTAATTGCCTTCTACTTTTACCTGGTGCCATCGTTTCTGTCCTCAGAATTGATACAGTTTTATCATTTTCTTAATCTAGTCTCCTGACTAATTATGTGCATTTTTATTTTTTGTACCTTTTACTTCCCCTCTTAGCTTATGTCCCTCTGATTTTCTATGTTTTCCCTAGGTCACAGGCAAAGAAAGTATCATGTGCAATGCCAAAAAAAAAAAAAAAAAAAAAAAATTGTGTATCATAGACTATTTGGTTGACAGAACAGTTCTGTAAGTGTGCAACATGGCCGAGGTTAGAAGAAGGTGGAGATTAAGAAAGAAGCTAAAGAGATTGTCAGAAAACTGGATTGTAAAGGATCTCAGGTGCCATACTTAGCATCTTATAATTTGGCAGTGGAAAATAAAATGATTTAGCAATGTATAAGTCCATGGAGTCATAATCAAATTTGTATTTATCCAAGTTTCAGTTGGAGAATGGATAAGTGATAGCCAAGAATGAGGAATGATGATTAATAAGTGTCTTCATTCACTCTGGGTGAATGTTTTAGTTCTAACTTATAATTTTTACTGATAAACATGTTGTCAGTATCTTGGAAATATAGAAAACATGATTGTAAGATTATAAATAATAGAAAATAATGTAGTGAGCTTTAATGTTACAATGTTTGGGGCTGCAGAAGATAATGGCAGTGCCCATTCACCTCCTTCAGCTTCCCTTATGCCCAACACACCTGGGAACTGGCAGCACTGGCTCTGTACTCCAGTGTCTTGTTTCTGAAATAGGGAAGGTCATGCTGCTCATGTGTTGTTGAGAGTCTGTCAGTGCCTTGGCATTTGGCACCATCCATGCACTATCCCAACAGCACCACCATGTAATTGCTCCATTAATCTTCAGCTCCTGGCTGTTGATTAGGGGAAATTTGAAGTGTGTGTTAGAATTGCTCCTTAGAGTTCCATCACAGAGCACAGCTCCATTCAGCCCCCATGCTGTTGGACAGTGCATCCTTCTCTGTCTCATGCCTCTCCTCTTTAAGTTCTTTGCCATTTTCAAATTATCTGTTTTCCTTGAATACGCTCTGACCACAATCACTTTCTGTAAGAAAGAAAAAAATACTAAGACAGAATTTCAAATTTGGCTGGCTGGAAAGGTCAAAAGGCTATTGTTCTAACTGGGTGATTTAGAAAGAAACTTTATAAAGGTGAACATGACCTCGCTTCTCACTTGAGAGTTCATAGATAAGCACAATAACCTTACTGGTCACTTTGTGTAATGAAAGCGTTAAGATAAAATATTTGATTCTGGTACTATTATGTACAATTTAGTGGAAGTGATTAATATCCTCCATTTACATATTCACGGACTGCTCTGCTGTTTGGCAGACTTCCATCATACTTAGGAGGGCATTCTAACTCTCATCTGACATGGAAAAGAAGATGCATAAAATACTTGAGGCAATCTGGGGGCTGGGGAAATATGGAAAAGTGAGAGTTAAATAAATTATGAAGAAACTCAAGCCTTTGTTATAATGATTGATAAACTGTCACTTGGAAATTGAGTAGAAGGTAATTGTCTCTATTATTTTTTTCAAGATAGGAATCAAATTTACATTAAGTCAGATTTAACAAATTTTAAGTTACCTGTTTAAAAAAAAAAAAAAAGAGCTAAAAATCAATTTGAAATATTTTCCCATGAAAATGTATCAGACTTTAATGACTGCATACCAGGTGAAGGAAAGCATTTATATTTACCTAAGCAAAATGTTTTTTAATGACTTCATTTGTTCCTTTTTTATGAACCTGCGAAATTGCCATGTAAAAAATTCAAAGAGATACTCCTGGGTGTGATGTTGAGAGGCAATTTCAACACCGATTACAGAACTTCAAACATAACATAGCCTATTGTGCCGCCCTGCTTAATCACATAATGCTGTTTAGAAATTGTTCATACTGCCTGGCAAAAAATACCTTGCCTGCTATTATAGAACATGTATTTTTATTATAATTTTTATGACATAAGAAAACATATCAAAGCACTCAGGAAACACCTTAAATGAGTAGCCATAGCAGAATCACCAAAAAAAAAAGCAAGAACTTTATGAACAAAGAGTATCCCTACTAAGAATCACTTTTTCATAAAACATTGCCATTGTAAGACATACATATTTTTTAACTCTGTTACAGAATCATTATCACTGGAGCAAGGCCACTGAGACTATTGACTGTCATGTTATATGTATTTTTAAGCCTCAAAATAAATTGTTAACTTTTTTGATATCTCAGACATAAACAGCACATATTTCTTATATCTTATTTTGAAACCCTAAAACACAACAAAATATTTATAGTAAGTTGCCTATATTTGGATATTATGTATAATTCATATCCTTGATTACTAAAAAATGAAGTTATAAACAAATTTTTTAAATGTCTAACCCATGAAATGAAAGCTTGTTAAAATAGTGGTATAAAATGTTTTATGATGTCGTTCATGGGAATAACATAAATCAAGAAATGTCTATAAATCTAAAATATGCTGAATTATTTGTCAAACATTGAAGTTTTAGTTTTAAAATCGTCTTTACCATGGAAATCACAATCCCAAAGAAATTATTTCCCATTATAGGTTCAAAAACCCTACTAAGTTGGGAAATTGCTCTTCATAAATATAATCTTAGGTAATTACCCTTAATAGAGATATCTGCATTTTCAAAGCTGAAAAGGGGATTTTCTTTAAAAGCCTTTAAAATGTCCAAAATTACTCCAGAAGGCCTAACTGGGAGAGCCAGGTGAAAGTGACAAGAATGCATATTTTCATTGTATAAAAACTAACAAATTTTAATATCTAGACCTTTCTAATAGTCAATGGAAGTTTCCAGAATAAGTCAGAATATCAGAACCAGAAAATAAAAAAAAATGAGAAGTCATTGAATTTAATTTAAATCTATCTAGTTAGAGCAGCAACTTTTCAGTTTTTTAAAAATTTTTTATCTAAAAATATGAAAGAGTTCAGACTTCTAGTTCTAACATTCTAAAATACCTCCCAACTTCAAATGTAGTGCATTTCCATTTCAAGAAAACATCAAACTAAACTAAAGAACTTTTTTAATATCTTGTTCAGTAGCAAATATTTTATTGATAAATATAAACTATGACCTGGATATATTTTTCTTAAATAATTTGGGGAAGGGCCTTTATGTGGTACATTTTCTAAAATTGCACTGATTTATTACTTGTTGTCCTGTAATAGCATTACCATTTAAAATTGTTTTCTTTCAGTTTTTTTTTTTTTTTTTTTTTAACAATGTTGCACCATTGTCTTCATTATTCAATTGTGGCTAATATGAAGACTAAAGCTTATCCTTTTCATGCTCTCTGGGGTGATTTTTTAAAAATATATATTTTTAGAAAATTTTAGTGTGTGTCTTGGTCCATTTTGTCTTCCATAAACAACTCATAAATAGCCTAACTAATTTATTAAAAAATAATTTTTTGCACTCTGGAAGGTGAAAAGTCCAATACCAGGCTGCCTGCCTCCAGTGAGGGTATTTTTGCTGCATCATCCCAGGGTAGAAGCCTAAAAGGCAAGTGAGGAAGAGAGCAAGAGAGGAGAGGACCAGACCCTTCCTTTAAACAACCTATGCTTTCTGGGAGACAACAGCATTAATCCATTGACGGGGGCAGTGGCTGCACGCCTAATCACCTCTTAACGGTCTCATCTCTAAACGCCATAATAGTGAGAATTAAATTTCCACGTGAGTTTTGGAGGAGACATTCAAGCTATAGCAGAGTTTTAACTTTCTATTTGTTGTAAAATGCTGTACTTTGCTGATGCGTTTCTCCTTTTTCTCATTCTGTCTGTCACTTAACAGACACTTTTAAGTTTAGATTCATGACTTTAATTTGCTTGGAACCATTTTCTCTGTTGCTTTTGGTTAGCTCTTAAGCCAACTCTGCCTTTAATTTCTCTTTCTGGAAGTTTGACATACATTAACATTTCTGGTTCTGCTACATACGCTTAACGTTCCACTTTTTTTCCCTCTTTTCTTTTATTTTTTGTTACAAGAGAAATTATTTAAGTTAGTCTATCTGTTCATTATTTTACTCTTTTACTGTTTATATCCTGTCTATTGATAATTTTAAAGCAGCATTTTTTTATACATATTGAATTGCACAAAATTGTGTGAAATCAATAGCAACCTTCCCTTTCCTATATTTTTCCAAACTCATACCAGTTCCAGATGCAAATATTTTTAAGAATTTGTTTAAAATCTCTCAGTAGTTATTCTACATCTCCTCCAAATTAAAGAAAAAAATCAAGTTGCTATTTTTTGATTTGCCAAAATTATCTATGGATTTTACATTGTGGTAAATAAGAACTGAGTTTACATTTACCACCTTTCTTCTTTTTCATTCATTTTAATATATTACAAGGGTACAAACCTTGTTATTACATGGATACACTGTATAAGCTAAAGCCAAGCCCTGCAGTGTGCCTGTCCTCAGGATGTTCATTGTACATGACAGATGAATTCTTAACCCTCCCCCTTCTTCAGTGTCATTTGTGTCTCTTCAACGTTCATGTGTGCCGATCATTCAACTCCCACTTATCAGACAATATGTGCTGCTTAATTTTCCATTCCCGATATACTTCAGTCAGGATAATGGTCTCCAGTTGGATCCAGGTGGAGGCCAAGGACATCATTGCATTCCTTTCTATTGTTGAGTCCTGTCTGTCTCTCTCTCTAGAGGATGCCCCCGAAATGAATACTCATCTTAAGAAAGGAAAAACTTGCATTAAAATTGTAATACTTCAGCAATGTTGACTTCTGCAATTATAGGAGATAAGACACAATAAACAAGATAATAAATCACCTATAGATATTAATTATTATAAGTTTAATACAATTTTTCCTTCTTAAAATGTGTATATATTTTTGGCACCCTCGGTATATAACAAATTCTTTACCCACTCATGAATTGATAAACACTTAGCTTGATTGCATATCTGTGAAGTTGTGAATTGTGTTGCAAAAATGTTTGATTGCAGGTATCTTTTTTTTTTTTTGCAAGTTTTGGCTGGGGCCGGGGTTTGAACCCGCCACCTCCGGTATATGGGGCTGGCACCCTACTCCTTTGAGCCACAGGAGCCGCCCTGATTGCAGTTGTCTTTTTGATAAAATATTTATTTTCCTTTTGGAAGATTTCCAGTCATTGTGTTGCTAGATTAAATAGTAGGCTTACTTCTAGCTCTTTAAGAAAACTTTATACTGTTTTTCATAGATGGTGTAACAGTTTGCAGTCCCATCAAGGGTGTACAAAGCATTCCTTTTTCTTTGCACTCACACCAGTGTCTGTTGTTTTTCTGACTTTTTATTACAGTCATACTGACAGGAATAAGTTGTTAACTCATTATAGTTTAATTTGTGTTTTCCTAAGGAATAGTGATGTTGATTTTTTTTTTTTCCATTTGTCTGTAAAATACAGAAAACAAAAATTTTTCCCCTAAAAGCTGGAACAAGACAAGGGTGTGTACTGTAATCATTTACATTCAATATAGTACCAGGATCTTACCAGAGCAATTAGGAAAGAGAAAGAAAGAAAGTACATCTAAATTGGAAAAGAAGAGGCCAAAATATCCCTGTTTGTTGTTGATATGTAGATATAAAATCCTACAGACTCCACCAAAAGACTCCTAGAATTGTCAAATAAATTCAGGACAGTCTCAGGTTTCAAAGTCTATGTACATAAATTAGTAGCATGTTAAATTCAGGAATGAATAACATTTAGAATAGCTATAAAGAAAATAGTATATTTATCAATATATTTAACCAAGGAGGTGAACTATTACTACAAAGAGAACAACAAAATGCTGATGAAATATATCCCAGATGACATAAACAAATAAAAAAGTCCCATGCATGTGGATTCATGAATTGGTACAAACAGCATCATAAAATGTCCATAGGGCTCCAAAGTGATTTATAGATTCAATACAATTCTCATGAAAATACCAATGTCTTACAGATGCAGAAAAAATAATCCTAAATTTCATTTGGAACCAAAGAACAGCCCAAATAGCTAAAGCAATCTGAAACAAGAAAAATCAATTTGGAGTCATCATATTGCATGACTTCAAGCTATAATACAAGGCTATGGTAAATAAAACAGCATAATATTGGCATAAAGGTAGAGACATAAACCAATGAAACAGAATAGAGAACCCCAAAGGAAAACCCTGTAACTATGACCCAGCTGATACTCAACTAAACAAACAAAAACATACATTGGGGAAAAGATCCCCTATTCAACAAGTGATCCTAGGAATAATTGGATACTTAACGTGAAAAAGAACAAAAGAGTGTCCCTATCTCTTCCCATATAAAACATAAAATGGATAAAAGACTTAAATGAAAGGCATGAAACCCTAATAATTCTTGATGGAAACAGGAAAAACTATTATAGACCTGGGGAAATAATTTATGACTAAAACCCCAAAGACAAATATAGCAACAATAAAAATAAATAAATGAGACTTATTAAATTAAAACTTCTGCACAGCAAAGGAAATAATCAATGGTGTAAACAGGCAGCCCACAGAATGGGAGAAAATATTTGCAAACTACACATCTGGCAAAGGAATAATATCTAGAATCTACGAAGAACTCAAATCCACAAGAAAAAAGCAAACAACCTCATCAAAAATGAAGAAAAGGTATTTAATATCCTTCTTCTATTTTTTCTAAATATTAGTTGCACCCACATTTTGGTTTACCTAATCTTCTGTGGGAAATTTAATGTTCATTCACACCTTTTTGTCTGGTTTATAACCTATCATCTGTACCTCTTTACTCCTAAAAATATTAGAGATAGTAGTACTTTATTCTGAATTTTCTGGATCTCTGTCTCTTATTTGTTAAAAGAATAATACCCCTAACATATTCTATTTTTGTAACTAGAAAGTAACTTTTTTTAATATATAGCTTTTCATTCTAATTTAAACAATTTGCTTAATATATGGGCATATTTTCTTCTGTAACTCTATTATTCTCCTCGAGACTTTCTTTTCATTTTTTACATTTTTCTTCTTTATAGAATTTATAAGATTTTTATCTTCTTTTATATATGTACTTTCTACAAAAAACCATTTCTTTTTTTTTTTTTTACAGCAAAGTATTAGGCAATAATAATAATAGTAATGCAAAGAAAGTAACATTCAAATAATTGTCTATGTCTATTGTCTATGTCTATAATAGACATTGTTTATGTCTATTATAGAATGCTTTGACTCTGAGGTTCAGTATGGAGTCATCAATTAAGTTCTTCTTATTATTTTTTCCCAAAGTATCAAAGAATAAACAACTAATATTTAAAAATAAAAATAAAAGATAATTTCAAAAAACAGATCATGCCAAATCTTATAGATAATAGAAAAAGAAGAAATACTTCAAAATTATTCTACTTAATCTGGATACACCTAATATTAAAATTTAAAAAAAAAAGTTATTATAAAGGGTAAATTACAAACCTAATTCACTTATAAATGAGGATGCAGCATCCTGTATTCTAAACAACATATTAACAAGTTGAAGTAAAAATTAATGTTTAAGTAATGTACTTTAGTAAAAATCGAATCCAATTTATGTGGAAATTAATCACTATTTTCTTTCTTCTTCTTTTTTTTCTTTTCATTACCCTCACTCCCTCCCTTCTTCTCTGTCTGCTCTCCCCTTCCCCCATACCCCACCATATCATTAATTGTCATTAAATGTCCTCATATCAAAGTTGAATACACAGGATTCATACTTCTCCATTCCTGTGATGCTTCACTAAGAATAATGTGTTCCACCTCCATCCAAGTTAGTACAAATTCTGCAAAAATCTCCATTTTTATGGCTGAATAATATTCCATGGTGTACATATACCACAGCTTGCCAATCCATTCCTGGGTTGAAGGGCATTTAGGCTGTTTTCACATTTTAGTGATTGTAAATTGGGCCGCAATGAATAGCCTAGTACAAGTGTCTTTATAATAAAAGAGTTTTTTTCCTTCTGGATAGATACCCAGTAATGGGATTGCAGGATCAAATGGGAGGTCTAGGTTGAGTTCTTTGAGGTTTCTCCATACTTCCTTCCAAAAAGGTTGTATTAGTTTGCAATCCCACCAGCAGTATAAAAGTGTTCCTGTCTCTCCACATCCATGCCAGGATCTGCAGTTTTGAGATCTTGTGAAATAGGCCATTCTCGCTGGGGTTAGATGATATCTCAGGGTGTTTTTAATTTGCTTTCCTCCAAGAATTAGGGATGATGAGCATTTTTTCATGTGTTTGCTGGCCATTTGTCTGTCTTCTTTAGAGATGGTTCTGTTCATCTCTCTTCTGCATTGATGTATGGATTGTTGGTTTTTTTCTTGTGGATTAATTGAAGTTCTGTATAGATCCTAGTTATTAAGCTTTTGTCTGGTTCAAAATATGTAAATATCCTTACAATTGAGTAGGGTGTTTATTTGCTTTGGTTGTTGTCTCCTTGGCTATACAGAAGCTTTTCAATTTAATTAAATCCCATTTGTTTATTGTTGCTATTGCCATGGCAGTCTTCTTCATAAAGTCTTTCCCCAGGCCGATATCTTCCAGTGTTTTTCCTAAATTTTCTTTGAGGATTTTTATTGTTTCATGCCTTAAATTTAAGTTCTTTATCCATCTTGAATCAATTTTCTGTTAATATGGTTGTGTTAGGAATTATATTTCAATATCAGTCTTAGAAGGATACACATTCAAATCATAGAGGTAGTATTTTTAAAATTCATCAATATGATCATAAGTTTCAAAACTTCAAAAAGTTTCCCCCATATAAAGGTGAAGGACCTCTATAAAGAAAATTATGAAACCTTAAGAAAGGAATAGCAGAGGACTTTAACAAATGGAAGAACATAACCATGTTCATGGCTGGGAAGAATCAACATTGTTAAAATGTCTATACTTCCCAGAGCAATTTGCCGATTCAACGCCATCCCTATTAAAATACCAACATCCTATTTTCAAGACTTGGAAAAAATGATTCTGTGTTTTGTTTGGAACCAGAAAAAAAAAAAAGTAGAGCTAAGGCAGCTCTTAGTAATAAAAACAAAACCAGAGATATCACCATACCAGATTTTAGGCTGTACTACAAGGCTATAGTGGTCAAGACAGCATGGTACTGGCACAAAAATAGAGACATAGACATTTGAAATTGAACAGAAAACCAGGAAATGAAACCAGCAACTTACGGCCACCTAATCTTCGATAAATCAAACAAGAACGCCCACTGGGGGAAAGACTCCCTATTCAATAAATGGTGCCGGGGGAATGGATAACCATTTCTTTTCTAAAAAACATTTTCTTTTTGATGTTTTTAGCCTTCTTTCCCAACTTAAATAAGTGTAATTTTTATTCCTTTCACATGGGTGCTGTTTTGGAACTTTCCTTTGACCTTCTGTTAGGTTGAATCCATTAATTATTTGATTACAAATCTAAGTCAGGTGCTTCCTCATATAAATTTTCAATAAAGGTAAAATAAGAAGTAAATTTTCAAGTATTTATATTCCTGGAAAATGCTGTTACCCTATCTTAACATGTTACAAAAAGTAACATAGAATAGTAAGTTGAAATTGCACTGTTTATAAACTTTGAAGCAGGACTGGAACCACACAGCATCATTTTTATAGTCCAAAAAGTAAAAGCAACCAAAATGTCCATGGGTGGATAGATAGATAGGTAAAATTTGTTATTGAAAAACAATGGACTATTATTCTGTCCTAAATAGGAGGGATGTACTGATATAATCATATTGATGAATTTAAAAAATATTACCTCTATGATTTGAATGTTTGTGTACCCTTCTAAAATTGATGTTGAAATTTAATTTCTAACACAATCGTATTAACAGATAAGGCTTTTAGGGTGTTATTAAGCCAAGAGGAGTCTGCCCTTATGGATAATATTAAGGCTGTATAAAAGGGCTGGGGGAAGCTAAGCCCTTTTTGTGCTTCCATCCCTTCTGCCATGTGAGGGCACTACAGCAAGCAGGCCGCAGTACGGGGTCCCATTATTGAAAAAAAGATTTGGTCTTTCACCAGCCACCAAATCAGTCTGAGTCTTGATCTTGGACTTCCCAGCTTCAAGAAATGTGAGAAATAAATTTCTTAAATTTATAAATTATCTGATTTCAGTTATTTTTTTATGGTAGCACAAAGAGACTAAAAAAAAATATGCTAAATGAAAGAAGCCAGAAATAAAATACCACAGGTGATGTAACTGTATTTGGATGGATTAGCGGTTGCCAGGCAGGATTAAAGGGAGGAGGGGAGGGGAAGACTGCTAATGGATACAGAGTTTATCAATTGTATTTCTAGGGATAAGGTAAAATCAAACAACTGGAAATGAAATTTTTTAAAATGTCATTTACAAATGTGAAATAATCAGATCTGACAAAACTAAAAAATTTCTGGAAAATTAAAATAGATCTAAAAAAGGTAGAGACACACGTTCCTCCTGATTTCAAATATATAATCTCATTAGGATGCCATTTATCTCTAAAATGACCTATAGAATCAATGCAATCTACATCAAAACTGCACTAATATTTATGTAAAAATTGTAAAAATGATTCTAAAATTTATGTAGAGATGTATATGATTTATAATGGGTAGTAGCTTAAAAAATAGGAACAATTTTATAAGAATATTGCTTAGCTTCAAGTGTTGTTATAAAGTTGCAGTAATCAAGATGGTGTGGTATTTTACACAATTGTTAGAAACTAAATACATAATTAATGAGTAAATTTTTTTGAGCGGGTACCAAAAATATAGCAGGCACAAAATATCACACAGCATCAGAGGTGGCTTCCCCAGACCACTTATAAATTTAAAGTGTAGAATAAAACCAGTGAGAGATTGTGTAAGTAGGGACAGGGATTTTTTTTTCACCAAAACTGTCAATATATGCATAGATAATTAACATAATCATGTCTGTCAGCTTATGTTTGATTTAAAGACAAAATTTGTATTTTGTATAAATATATATAATATATACATATACACACGTGGTCTGATTAAACTCTGTCAGATTGGCCAGTTATGCTTTAGAACATATTTCTTATAAATGGATCATGCATATTGCCTTATTACTATTACCATTTATAATTCAAACTGTGTTGACTGTGCCTTCCATGTATCATTATTTGTCTAATGATTAAGTGAAGTCATAATAGCATAAGTGAAATATTATCATTCATTTTGCAATCTGTAGACCTCAGGAGTAGATAAATCAATTAAAACTCATAGTGTGAGATGGTCAAAATTTAATAGATTCTTTCAAGGTCAGTGTCTTTTTTGGAAAATTAGACTTCCTTCACAAAATGTAGATAAATAACTATTTAATAAATACTGAAGGGACTGCTGCAATACAGTATTGTCATCAAATTGTTATTTGTGACTAACACTTTTAAGATCTGTGATCATAAGAATGTATCTTAATTAGAAACTTAAATGCTCTAGTCAGCAAAAATAACTGAAGAATTTCTGCAGAGTATAGTTGTATTTAGTGCTACATACTGAAATAATCATTTAAATTATATGATTTTATAATAGTGCTATAAATGTAATTGCAAATATTCTTTTAATGTATGCAAGACATTTTGCAATAAACTACTAGCATTTATTATGAATATAATACATGTACTAAAATTATGTCAAGAAATAAAAAGCAACTTTACTCTCAAGTAGATTTCTTCTCTAAGAACTTCCTTCTTCAAATATGACTGGAAATAGTGCAATCAATGGCCACCTAAAATCTGTTTGCCTGTAACAAACATAACCTATTTTTTTTCCAGCTTGAGACACAGGGATACTTTTTCCATTGACAAAGGGGAATCAACCACAGCTCTGAGCCCCCAGTGCCAAGTTAATTTCCCTAGCCAGGGTATACAGCACACACAACTGAATTCCTTCCTTCCAACACTCATGAAAAAATCTTGTAAAGGTATCCTATTTTCCAGCCCTGCTCTTGAACTCAGCAGTCCTGGTTTACTAACTTGGAACACAAAGAAGAGATTAGGTCTTCAATTCCTTTTTACCAAGTAGAATTCTCCTCTTTTATGCAAATCAGACACTAAAGTTTGGGGAAGTTAACTTGCCAAATACTATATGATAATAGAAAGAAGATCTATGTCTGACTCAGTCACATAGCTTCTTCTCACCAACACACTTGGAGATACCACAGGAATGTTTTTTTCTGTTTCCACTTGAGTTTGAGTACAGTCACAGTGCCCTACATTTCCACCCGAATATGAAGTATTTCTATTTGCATGTCCTAAATTGCTTCCAGCTCATCGTTCACAAGACTACACTTGTCAACTGTGCTTTTATTTATTTATTTATTTATTTATTTATTTATTTATTTATTATTTATTTGAGAGTCTCCACTATGTTGCCCTCAATAGAGTGCAGTGGTGTCACAGCTCACAGCAACCTCAAACTCTTGGGCTTAAGCTATTCTCTTGCCTCAGCCTCCCAAGTAGCTGGGACTACAGGCACAGGACACAACATCCAGCTATTTTTTTGTTGCAGTTGTCATTGTTGTTTAGCTGGCCCTGGCTGGGTTCGTACCCACCAGCTTTGGTATTCGTGGCTGGCACTGTAACCACTGTAACCACTGTGCTACGGGCGTTGAGCCAGCTTTGCTCTTAAGCTTTCTCTTTTTAGTGTTTTCCATTTCAGTAAAATGTTATGAAGTACTGTTATGAAGTTAACCCCAATCCTTAACAAATTCTAGGCTTTTATTTTCATCAGCATCATTTTCCTCAAATTTGATGTCTTACCAAATGATGGTAACTCTCTATCTTCATTACCTTCCCAGTCTGCCCCAGTGCCACATTCCCTCAGCCATTGCTTAGGACTGCACCAACTGTGGTTGGGGTGTTTTATTCTTTTTGCATCTTCATAGTGGGAGGATTTTGCTCAAAGTGACTTGAGAGCAAAGAGGTAGTTCTACAGAGAAAGAAATAGACTCACACTTGATAGAACAGTTTATATTTATGCCTGTATTTCTTTCTTTTACATCTCATTCCATTGAACTGAAAATGATTATTCCATACACTCACATATATGCATAACACACACACACACACACACACACACACACACACATACACAAACACTCTCAGGACATCAGCATATTTTGGGAAGGACAAATGACCTTAGAAATGTCTAAAGAATTTCAAATGGGATGAATGCCACACTCCCTCAGCAAAGTTTTTTTTCACTTCTCTGTGTCACCATTCCCTTTGCTTTTGTAGCCCATAAAACACATCATTTTGTTAATATGTGGCATTTCTACCTGCATTTCCTATTGACTTGACCTTTCACTTGACTATGATTCCTCAGAGGCAATGTTGCTGTGCACAGAGAGATTTCCCTCATCTTTGTGCTGCTGCCCTACATAGCTCCTAGGACGGTGTCTAACTAATGTGCCATTGATGATTCTCCTGATAGTGAACAAAAATACCAAACAAAGATTACAGAGCATAAACGTAGACTATAGTCAAGAATAAGTGTAAAGAGTGTGTAGTTAAAAACATCACTCAGATCAAAATATGGGAGAAGATTATAAGATACAAAGGTTGGCCATTCAAGGCTGGACAGATCCATCAGTTCAGGTTACAGGACAGCTTGGAAACTATCTCACTATTGAGTGTCTCCACAGTGACCAGGTGAGACATCTGAGCAGTTAACACCGACTGTTTCCTGGTTCCATCATCTCATACTTGTCTGAGTCAATATGAACACTCTGCAGACTAATGACATTTCTAAACTGATGGTCATTGTCCCTCCAGGATGCCATGCTCTTCAATATGCCCAGAGACTATTGAGAGGAGCAGATGTGTTTAATTTTTGAAACTTTTCCCTTGCAGTTTCAGTTCATTGTTACCAGATCATGTATTAAATCATAAGTGCATGTAGGCAAATAGTTCATTTCTCTATTTAAGTTATCTGTGGAGAAAAAGTAAAAATTATGAGGACAAGGAAATATGGACTGGTGATTCTTATTATTGTAAGGCAAAAGGATTTGTGCAGAATTATGTTAGTTTGATGGTTTGAATAGCTGAGCACAAGAAATAATTACAAAAGCATTGTCTGATTATTGTATTTAAGTCACAACATGTAGGATTCTTAACAAAGAAAATTAGAAGTAGAGTAACTAATATTAAAATTTATCTTCATCTTCCTCCTCCAGTGCAACAGAAAATCCACTTAAGTGTGGTTTTACCAAAAGAGCTATATAATCTAATGATATCAGTTATTTAATTCCTGGCCGGGGGGGCGGGGGGAAATCTAATGAGACTATACACAGATAAATATCCAATGACAAAAATACTTTCAAGAAGATGTCAATTTATCATTCCTTAAAGCACAAATAAAGTATACTAACATTTAAAAACCAAGTCCAAATGTTTTAAACATTAATATTCCTAAAAAGTGTAGGTACATACATACATACACACATAGACACACTGTAAATATCTCTGTAATTCAATCTGTGTTCAATTATTCTGTCCATTTGATTTTTTTTTTTTTTTTTTTTGAAACAAAAGTCTCACTATGTCGCCCTTGGTAGAGTGCTGTGGAATCATAGCTCACAGCAACCTCTCACTCTTGGGCTGAAGCAATTCTCTTGCCTCAGCCTCCCAAGTAGCTTAGCCTACAGTCACCTGCCACAATGCCCGGCTATTTTTTTCTTGTAGTTGTCATTGTTGTTTAGCAGGCCTGGGCCAGATTCAAACCCACCGGCCCTGGTGTATATGGCCAGCACCTTAACCACTGAGCTACAGGCACTGAGCCTATCCATTCGATTTTTATAAGAACCACGTGAAGAAAAAATTACTGAAATGTATATTAAAGGTATATTAAATGTGTAATAAAGGTATATTATGAGGTAATGGGGAAAGGAGTGATTCAACATTACATAGACACCAAAGCCCATGTCAAACCTCTTTCTGCTCTTCTTCAACTGTGTGAACATAGACAAACCACTTAAGACATTCATCCCTAATTTAATTATGTACAAAATACAGAAAATAGGGACACATGAAAATAATTAGCATAGGAAATTCTATAAGGAAGACTCATGTTCAATTTTATGTCCTCTCTAGTCTTTTCTAACTATAATATTATTTTTCAATAAATAACATAAATGGGTTAAAATTTTCTCTATTCTGTCTCACACCCACAAAAATACCTAATTCATAGTAAGAGGATTGATGGGATAAGAAGAGAGTTTTAACAAAGAGTCTATTCTTGCTATTCGATGGTTGACAACTTTCACACTGCACCTTCCATCTCCCTGCTGTTCCACATCTGGACACTGATAAGACAGCCTGGGTGCTCCCTCCTTTAGCACCATAGGGAAGTTCAAAGTGTGTAAGCCCTGCCAGGCTGTGAACAGTCTCACCCAGTCCCACTCCTAGGCACCATAAAACCCTAAACCAGTTGCTGCTTCTTATTTTCTGTCTCTCAAACTGTCTTTGGACCTCCCTGGGAGCAGACTCTCCTCTATGAAGAAGGCCTCAGTATGTGAGTTAAAAACATTTGACATCCTCTTGTTTGCATGTTGTATCATCAGTCTCAACATCTGAGCTAATGGGGTGGAGAAGTTCATCCCAGAGGGGTGGCCACGTCAGTAGCCACAGTGGTGATGTTCACTACCTCTGGTGGCGTTTCTTCTCTAGCTTCAACTTCCTAATGGGTTCTGCTGCCTGATGGCTAGCATGCACTTTGAATTGGTTCCTGCTGACAAGCTTAGATTTTTTTATGTGCTGTATGTTTGGAGTTTTATGGCACCTCTGTTACAGCTTTAGTCAGCCAGTTTTAAGCATTTAGGAACAAGCATATAGAATTGAGTCCCTCTTTAAAGTGGCATTGAATTGTATGTCCCATTCCTGAACTGTGTCTTTCGAGTTCAATCATGAATTCCAGCATAAGCTGAGACTGACCCTATGCAAAGGATGTCAACTCTTACCGCGTACCTACTAGCTGTGTGTACCAATGAGACATTGACCACAATCTGCAGAGTTTTAGGGGAAAGTATAATACTTTGGGCCAATGAGGGGATCACTTGTATGGGGGAGGAACAATCACCATGCAGAGAAGTTGAAAGAAAAAAGGAAAGGAAGAAAGAGAAAGGGGGGAGGGAGAGAGGGATGAATGAACCAGAGGGAGTGAACAAGAGAGGGAAAAGGAAGGAAGAAAAAGAAGAAGGTGGAAGTCAGGACTCTAGAGGAAGAACAAACAACTGAAAACATGAAAACATGCCCACAACACCACCTACTTGGTTTTCGCACATTTATTAAAAGAATTTGTATAATAAAAAGATAAAAGGGCACAGGTGAATTTTACACATCTACAATATATTAATATATCCTAAATCAACTTTAACATCTACTGAAATGAACCAGTTAGCAAATCTACATGACTTTAATCAACACAGGGCCTCAAATTATAGTCATGGCCACGAAACCCCCTGAATAAGACACCTCTGATACTCCTAAATGAACTACCGTATACAAAACAGAGGACAAATAGTTATGCGTCATTTTATACTCTTAACCTCTTAACAACTGTTTTGCCTAACTTTTTCATTCTCATACTCTAAAATATCTATGCATGAATGTTTTCACCCAAGAAGAAATAAATAAAAATTAAATCTTTGACACTTACAGTTCTCTTGACCAAAAAAAAAAAAAAAAAGTTCCTGCCCTCCACACCAGTTAAAATACTTAAAATACTGAACCTACTTTAAAAGGGTGATTATCTTCACTGCACTGTTTAATCTCCAAATTTGGCCCATTCCTATGCTTGGAAAAAAACAAATCACTCCTCCTGAGGCATTACTGCAGCCTCAATGCTATGGTCCCACCCACTGAGGTCTTCATACAAAATGTTATTTAAATTACTGACTCCATGCAATCAACAACTAGTAAATATTTTCCTATTACAGATTTTGGTAATAAGTTCTATTAAATATTTATTTTAACTTTCTCTCAGAACCAGTTTGTTTTCATTTTCAAAAGGAGGTGATGTACCTTTACCTGGCTACCAATGGGGTGGCTCACCACAAATCACACATAATCTTTGCAGGTAAGATTTAAACTATATCCGACTTTCACCAAGAATGTAGTTATGATGTCGTTCTTAGAATGTTCTTTGAGGAGATTTGAAGCATTTATTCACAAAGAAGCACACAAAAAGGCACCACACATAGTGCAAGTGCCTCCCATCTCACTTAAATTGTTGAAAATTGTTTGCTAAACTAAGGACTGTTCCATCCTTGGCACTGTCAGGAAACAGATACTGACACTCTCACCATCCACAATGTAAAGCAAGCTTAACATCAAATAGAGCTGTTTTGATTCGAAAAACAGCCCAATTCTTACTTACAAGTTTTATTTAAATCCTTTTATGCTATTACTTGCAAAATGACCTACCTTCAATGTGGACGCCTACAATAAACAATTCTAGGATCTATCCACATTTCTATAGAACTGTGCATAACTTTCCCCACAGCTCCCTCCATAGATTCCTTCACTATACAGATGTTTGCAAATTTTACTCATCCCTCTTAGAATCAGCTATAATTGCCATAATTGTTTATAGTCTTCTGATGCAAGAAAATTTCTTCTTTGGCCCCATGATACATGCCAGTAGAGCAGCGATTGCTGGACATATACAGGGTTTTCCTGGATACAAAGGCTCTCAGAGACACTAAGCCTGAGACTCTTGGACTCAAGTGCCCATATGCCTTGGTCACGGAAGCACAGCATAGCCACCAGAGTCCTCACTGTAACAGATTTGTAACTCCAGGATGCCTGCAGTATCCCTGGTATATGCCATCTGAAGAGGCGGTGGTCTTCTCTGACCTCAGTCATTTGCTAAAGACCTTGGTGCTAGAGAAGGTCACCCTCTCTAGACCCTTAGAAAATTAGGAAGCCCCTTGGATTACCTGAGTTAATATACAACAAAGTACTTTATGAACATCAAGATTCTGTTCATGTTATGGAGTTCACTGGACAAGCTTCTGATTTTTTATTCCTTAACCAAAACATCTCTGGTAAAGGAAAGTACCCAAGAGTGAGCACATTTGGCTATACTTCAAGTGATCATTTTAACACTGGATGCCTTGGCAACAGTCAGTCCCATGTGCATATTTCTGCATATACTTAGGCCATTGCCAATGGTCTGGGTGCCTGATGGAGCCAAGGGCTGTAGTAACATATCCTTATTCAAGACTATTGCCTCTAGGGTAAAGATGCAGGAAAACTCTAACCTCATAAATACTCAACTAGAAATCGAAGTCATAAAGGTCTCTGCATATACTAAAGCAAGCCCTCACCCAAACAGTCTTTATCTTCCGTGGGGAGGTTCCAATACTCTCCACAGTGATCAGGTACTCACTTCACTTGTTACATCGTGAGCATTCTCCTGTTTGGCACCAATGGGATGTTCAAACCATAAAACCCAAATTTACACATGTGAGAATATTCATCCCTGCCTGTTTCCTCAATAACATAATATTCCAATCTAGTTGCTCAGCCTTCCTTTACATTTTCTATAAGCTGTTTTGGGGTTAGCATGGAAGTCAACCCTCCTCTTCCTAGAAAATCATTATCAGCCTCTTAAAGCTTTGCATGCCCTCTTGGGTAGTGTGTGTGATATCATCAGTCTCAACAGGCAGTTCAAATTTTTGGATGATGTGTCTATCCCAGTGTAAACACAAGAGAATAAATACATCATTTCTATATACATGTGACCCACCTTTGCAAAACATGCAGATTTTCTTCCAGTTCTACCACCCCAAGACAGCAAGACCAAGCCCGTCAGTGCCGTCACCAAGGAAGCAGGCTGGACATGGATTGTAAGCTTGAAGCTTGCAGAGGTGGGCCTCCCATATGTGTCCAGGAAAAACCTCCGCAGCTGCTGTTTATTGAAAACAAGCTCCCCTTCCTTTCCCCCGACCCCAACACTGGAATCCATAGTTGATCAATATTCAACTTCCAACGTCTGTTCCTGAACATCTAGTGATTGCTCATATGTTTCAAAAAACTGCCCCTTTGTCTCTGCAAGCCTGCGGTCCAGGTTCCTACACATCTTGCTGCATAGTTACTATAATACATAGGTTGCCACATAGATCACTAAGTATGTTGTTACATAAGCTGCTACATATCCTGTTACATAAGTTACTACATATTCTGTTACAGGGGTTGCTACACAGCCCTACTCTTCTACCTCTCCCCAGGCTATTATTCAACATGAAGGTGATAAGGACGAAGATCGTTACAATGACCCACTTCCATTTGATGAATGGTTAATATATTTTTATTAAGTACAGTAAATATAACCACAGGCTGTTAGTAGCTAAGCCTTAAGAAAGCTACAATTTATGTGCAGGTATCCAACTATGCAAGGCTTGGTATTCCTAACTCCTCTGCTGTTCTCAAGTCACAGGTAATACGCTTTGTTAAAATGGTATGTTTTGCTGTTATTCTCATTCCTTTACTCTTCTCTTTTCTGTCCATTATTCTCATTTAACAGTAACTTTTGAGCTGAATTGCTGCTGACATGGCTTGCCCCCTTTGCCTTCCAGCCCACTCCACCTCAAAGTGCACCATGGACGTCCTCAGAACCATCCGGGAAGTTGTTAGAAAAGCAATTACTGAGCTTCATCCCAGACCAACAAAATCAGGGACTGGGAAAGTGAGAGAAGGTGGCTCAAAACTCTGTGTTCTAACGCGTCTCCAAAGGGTTTGCCGGCATATAAAGCTTGAGAACTATTAAAAAGTAAAGAATAAATGGTTTAGGTTGATTGTATACTAGAGTTTGCTTTGAAATTTTATTTTCATGTCTGTTCCTGAGGTGTCAAAGAAAATTTAGATGGTATTCGAGTTTAAGTTGAGATGTTAAGCTATAGTAAAGCAATTCTGATGAAAGTAATATATGATGGACCCCAAATTTGGTTTCTATGTTAAAACTATTGATCCAGGATAAGTGTATGCCGTAGGAAGTTGAACCAGAGTCTACTACACTTATAATAAGAAGATCATTGGCCAGGGCTGCTTTATATATGTTTTATGTCTGCATATTGGCATATAAAAATGCATACACACATAAAACATAACTTGGAAAAACTAACCGGCTGGAAGCAGCTGGTTTGGGATTTGTAGGCCTGCCAAGTCTCTTTCCATCAGAGACACTATTTTTTTCTTTTTTTCTTTCTTTCTTTCTTTTTTTTTTTTTTTTCAATTTTTGGCCAGGGCTGGGTTTAAATCCTCCACCTCCAGCATATGGGGGCGGCACCTTACTCCTTTGAGCCACAGGCGCCACCCCTAGAGACACTATTAACAAGCAAGATGGAGGAATTGATCACTAGTATTCACAATAGGTCCAGCACTTGAAGGCCTTTTAAAAAAGGTAGGTTTTGCAACTATTCTCACAGTGTTGAGATAGTGTTGAAATTTTCATCTTATGCTCAGAGAAAAGAGGTTTCAAATCTTTTTCTTTATCACATTCTGTGTGGAAGATTCTCTGTTGAAGATATTTCTTTAAAGGAAAAAGCTTGCATATGTGTATGTATCTGTATGTGTAATTCCACTCAGAAAATATTCATTAGTAGTGGCATAGACAGAATTTTTTCTATCACTTTTTTTTTAATTTGGTTCTTCTTATAAGAAACCTACATTATCATGGGAAGTTGAATTCAGTGATGACCAGAAACATTATGTAATATGAACAAGTATGTCAGCATTTTCTTTGATAATAATCTTATATTTTCATGGTAGTTATATTTCTTCTGCCAAGATTTAGTGATACTCACTATCTTCCCTGTATATGCTTTTTTTCTTTCATGGATTATTCTTATAGAGATCTAGAGCAATGTAATAATTAGTAAAAAATACACTTTCTAGAAATAAACATATCCTAAGCATTTGACAAATTGTATTTTTGCAGATGCTTTAAGCTAATTTTTTTCATATTTTGGTTTATATACACTTTACTGCCTCATCTACTTGTTGACTTTTTGGTAAGAAATTTTGTTATATTGAAATAATGTAATATCTCATATTTCATGTTTCGGAAACTTCAACACTGCAAGCCTTGTACAGAGTTGATTATTCACTTATTGATGAATTCTTTTAGGCCATCATGCCACTCCAATGGCTTAGGGAGTTATTGCCTTGCCTCATGAAATAATGTCTCCACTTGATCTGGAAGTCATCTTCCCCTAGTAGATCTTTCAATTTTTCAATAGCTGCCCATTTACATTCCTGGACTACAAGTCAGAAATCTTTGATTTTTATCTTAATTCTGAGTGGAAATAAAGTTAATACCATAGATTCTCATTAAGTAATACTCAGATATCACATTTTATAAGACTAGTATTTTTACTAAATTCTGCTTGAATCTCCCTGGTACAGTCTTAAGGCCAGAGGAATAGAGCCAAGCTAACTGGTCATTGTGTAGTCAGAAATGTTCTGAAGGAAGCCACATCTTTCAGAGTAAAGTACACTAGATCTCAGGCCTAAAAATGAGCCCACTTCCTATCAACTAGTTTTGAGCTTTTCTGTACTATACGATCTCTAAAATCACTTTAAATTACAAAATTTGTTTTAATTTGTTATCTTTTAGTCATTAATAATGCTTTAAAAGCAGGCTTAATACTTTTAAAACATTTGTAAATAACTTCTTCGTTTGGATTATTTCTAAAGATGGGTAATTGTTTGGATTTTTTCCTGAAACGTGGCTTCATTGGCAATAAATGACATGAAAAGAGGATGCATTAAGCTACTGATTACTTAATATGCTGAAATTGGATTAAGTTATTCATTGCAAATTAAATGCAATCCTAACACAAATTTAAAATCAACCCTAGCCCTTGAGTTTAGGAATTTATCTGTTGACATTTCTAACGTGACAAGTAGTCAGACTTGTGTGATGTTTGTACTTATTAACAGGTCTTAGTACATGTTAACATTCTTCTTCCCCTCCTTGATTTCTACTTCAAAAGCCTTCCTCTACATGCCTTCAGATATAAAGTTAGACATTTTCTCATTTAGTTGTTTAATCAATTGACAGAGTATAAGTTTCCAAGTATTGCTTTTATTTCCCCACATTTCCAATTGCATGTGTTATATTATAGATGTTATATTTATATATATATATATATATGTAAATCTGCTCATATAAGATAATTTTTATGTATAAATGAGAAAGTTGGAATGACATTAAAAAGATGGTAGAATAGGAAACTCTGGACTCTCCTATACCCAACCATCACAAAGATTCAACAAATATTAGATAATTCACTTTTATGAGAAATAAAGCAACTGGTTGAGAGGTTCCTGAACCTCAGGCAAGAACAGAACTAGACTTATCAAACCAAAAAGAAAATTCAAGACACTGTCTCACCCAAACCCCTAACCCCAGCCCAGAACCACATGGCCAGGAGAAAATGTCCCAGCTCCTAGCTTCTCCCTGGGTTGGGAAAGAGTTGAATCAAATATTGAATGCTCCAACTTCTCCAGGAGCTTCCCCGAGGACTGGCTTCCTCCTTGACAGTCTTACAACACTGATGGGACCCAGTGTAGTTTCACCACCTGGGAGCGGGGTGGGGGCGGGGGGAGAGCAAACACAGAGTTTGGGCTGGAAGGGCAGAAGCAGAGAACAAGTGGATAACAAATTCCAGCTTCTCTCTGAGGAGAGAAAGGGTCTGTGATTCTAATGCCCCAACTTCTCTATTCAAAATATTGGCTTCTTCCTTGCCTATTAAGAGTGTTAATGGGACCAGGCAAAATCAAGGCACCTGGGGGCTAGTGAGAATGGAGATAGTCATGTTGGCTGGTAGTAACCAGAGCCCCTTAACTCAGTACAATGCAAGCAGATTTTAGAACTCCAGCTGCCCACTTTTTTCTAGGGAGGTAAAGAATTGGGCCTCATGCCTAAAGCTCCAACTTTTTAGAGAGCTGGCCTAAGGACTACCTTTTGTATTGCCTGTTTCAAGTACAAATGAAATAAGACATATGCTATCCATCTTGGGGACGTTGAAATAAAAAATAATGCTTTGATCCAGCAAGCAACTAATTGCCCATAAGAGCTCCCCCTCTCCAGAGCAAACAGGCTAAAATAGGCCCAGATCTAAGCTTTCTCTGAAATGATAGTTGGACACAGCTTCTAAACAGCCAACTTTTCTTCAGCCTGCCCAAGGAACTGGCTTCAGTCTTACTTATCTTGACACAATGATGAACTTGGCTTCGTCTAAATGCCTGAGGGTTGCTAGCAACAAATAAAGTGGGGTGGACTAGCACAAAAGTTTAAGAAGCCCTAAGAAACTTCCAAGAGATTGGTGACGCTTTTCTACTATACAAAGCCATTTTGTGAAGAGTGAGGGAAGTGTCTGTTTTTCTACCAACATACTAACTGTGTTTCAAATAAAGAAACAAGATAAATCTCCATAACTGATCCCAGTGTAACAGGTATATAATTTATTTGACAGAATTCAAAATAAGCATTATAAAAATTCTCACGGAGATAAGGAGAATAACATCATAGCCAAGTAAAAATTTTGAAAAAGAGAAAGAAGATATAAAAAGTATCAAACATAAAGTAATTTGGGCTGTTGCCATGATTGCTATTGAAGTCTTAGTTTTGAATTCTTTGCCAAGGCCAACATCCAGAAGAGTTTTTCCTATATTTACCTCTAGAATTTTTATGGTTTTATGTCTCATATTTAAGTCTTTTATCTGTCTTGAATTAATTTTTGTGAGTGGTGAGAAATCTGGATCCTGTTTCAATCTTCTGCATGTGGCTATCCAGTTCTCCCAGTGCCATTTATTGAATAGGGCTTCTTTAACCCATATATGTTGATGTCTGCTTTGTCTAAGGTAAATTGTCTATATGTGGACAGTTTATGTCTAGGTTCTCTGTTCTATTCCATTGATTATGACCAACTCTGCCCTCTATCTTTGACTCCAGCACTTACCTTCCCTTAAAGACCAAGCTTCATAAAACAGCTCAACCTCCTTGCAGTTTCTCAATCACACCACTTATCAGAGTGCACTGTAACTGCTTATCTTACATATGCTTTTAAGCGGGATAGAGATTGTGTCTGTCATCATCACAAGTATACCACATACATCTTGTACAGGCCCTTACATACAGAAGAAATTCAGTAATTAACCACGAACTTGATTCTGGTTTTGTTTGTTCATTTTACTTCTCATTTATTCTACAACTAGGTGTATTTAATTGTTGTGTCCATAATTCCTTTAAGATTACTCTTGCCATGGTTACTTGGCTAAATTCAAGGGAAACCGTCAAGGCTGTAATTTATCTGACTGTACGATAAAGGCTTAAAACTGCTTGATTATGCTTGTCTTGAAATTTTCGCTTCTTTGATTTACATCATGATACTTTGATTCCTTGTTTTCATTTTTTCTGTAATCCTCTATCTCCTTCCCCTCTTTCTATGAACATGTAATCATGTTGATGTTCCACAGAGCTCCACTTTCAATCCTCTTCCCATTGAATTTCACCAAAGGTATGCGAAAACTGTGACACCCATCTAAGAAAACTGTGACACCCATCTCCAAGATGAGGGATATCAAGATAGTAGTTGTCAGCTTAATTTTTCGAACTATGTATCCAATTCCTCACTGAATATTCCCATAAGAACTTCATAATTTAAACATAAACAAATTATTTATCTACTAATTAACTCTTTCTTTGGTATAAATCTGTTCAAATTCTCTGCTGTATTAGTGAATGATCCAGCCTTCCAAACAACTGTAAACATCATTGAATAAGAAACCATTATTTACTTCTTCTTTTTACTCATGTAATTAGTTATAAAATCCTGTTGATTCAATCTATTTATACTTATTTCCCTAATTAAAATAAATAGTTTCTACAACTTTAAAGACAACCATCTTCAATTATCATTAAGATTATTAAAACAACCTCTTAATCATTTACTCCTTTCCAGTACTTATTTATGTTACCAATGTAAATATGCCTAAAATATACAATTATACCATTCACTGTTTAATATCCTCTACTATTTCTCATTACTTGGAATAAAAAGGACAGCTCACTTAACAAAACCCTCAGTCTCCTCCCTAACCAGTGACTAGCTCCCTATTAGTCTCTGCTCCTTTTGGCCACAGTGGTGACTAGGAACCGTTTCAAATCCCAGAAGTGTACTAGATATCTCCTCTCTAGCTGCTGCGTGTAATTCCTCCTTCTGCTTGGACAACTTCTGTTTCTCTCCCAGATTTCAAGCAGCATCTCTTCCTTGAAGTGCACTCCAAGCTCGTTCTGCCTCTGCAGTTCAGCTTTGGAGAACCCTCTCTATATATTCCATTAACCCTTATTTTAATTGTTTCATAGAATTTTTACCCTGGATTGTAGTAATTTCTTCTCTTTTTTTCTCACCTTTTACAATATTTTGTTGTATTGAAACTGCTTGAGAGTAAGAATGGTTTAACATTTGTGCAACCCAATGTTTAACACGATGTAATTCCTTTATTAATGATCTTGCCGACTCTCGCATTCCTTACAAACCTAGCTCGGTAAGTTTCATAAAAAAACCCTGTTGAAAATATTTAGGGGAACTATATTAAATATATCACTTAATTTGGGGAGAATTATGTCCAAATAAACATTTGATAGTCTTATTTCTAGATACATCATATCACTTTAGACATACAGAATAAAATTTTAAAGATTATCTAACCATTGCTTCTGATGTATGAAATTGTATAGATTTTTCTATATAGATTTTATAGCTAACAATATCACCAAAATGTTTCATAATTTTTCATTATTTTTTGTTTATTCTTTTGAATGTTCTGTTATAAAATAAATCACTAATGATTAAGCAGCATTTTGCTTTTTCAATCCTTAAATCCCACTTGTTTCACTAATAAATTGTATTAACAAAACTATCCTCTTGATTTAGTTTTAAAAATGTACTTCTTCCTAAAAAGCTACTCTTTTTTTTAAATCCATTTTTATAATGTAGTTTATAGTACTTTCATATATCTACCATCTTTAATTGTACTATTTTTATTTCTAAAATTACTTTTTACTGGAGAATGACTTATTTTGCTACTTTTATGCCAATCATAAGTATATGGCTGGATAAAATTTTACATATAGACATGTGCTTTTAAGTATTAAAAGTAAGTATTTTACTTTTAAGTTTTAAGTATTATCCAGATCAAGGTATAGAATATTTCAGCACCCTAGAAAACTTCTATAGACCATATATTTGTTGTGCTTATTCTTGAACTTTATATAAACAGAAACCCCAAAATAAACTTTTTGTCTGATTTCTTTTATTCGTCATCTTATCTGTGAGATTATTCATCTATGCTGCATGCAAAAATAATTCATTTTTAAAATTCCTATCAATTGCTATGCAGTATTTTTTCCATTCCATCCAGTTCATATTGATGAGTATTAGGTTGATTTCTAGTTTTTCATTATTATGAATGAAAGTGGTACAATAAAAAATTGTCTTGAATAAACGAAGCCAGGAATTCCACCAATAATTCTACCTTAGAATGTGAATGAATCTCATCAAGATTCATTCAGTGATATTCTGGTTTTTTTTCTATTCATATTGTACTGTGTTCTTATTGTTTAAAATGTATATTTTTTTCATGTGAGTTTTTGCTTTAAAAAATTACTTTCTACGGATGTGAGATAGGAATTGGTTAACTTTTCCATATTAGCTATATTCTATTCTTTGTATGCATGTTGACCATTCATTAAATGACTTCCTTCACTAGTTTCCAAGCTCTGCATACATACAGTGTGTCTCTGATACATTAACAGGAAATCATATTTAAACTAGTAAATCATGGGCTGCCAGATTTACTTATTCAGTTTGAGCAAACTGGAGGAAACTATAATAATAGTTTGCATTGCCTTCATTTTAATTTTATTTCTACTGGATATGTTTGGCTACAATGGAAAAGTTAAAAAACTCAGACTTCAATGTGTTTCCTTACCATGTGGTGGGCAACATTTCATAAATTTGAATATAACATTAGTAATGCAATGGAGAAGAGAGAGAGGTCGAACATTAGGTTCACAAAAAGGAATTCATGGTGTTCTGAAATTGTGGCTCATTACATTTGAGATTTTGCTCATCTCCTCTTTTTTGTATGGGCTCAACAATAGTACTATCTGAGGACATAATATGATATTAAAAGACATTTGATACATAAAAAATATAAAATCAAAATTTAAAAACGTTTTATTCATAGCATAAAAATTTGAGAAGTATTTGAAAAAAAATCAACTTATCTTGAATTTCACCATAATTATGACCACCATCTTAATATGGATTTTACCCATGGTATTGATTTATAACTTTTAATATTTAAACATTAGTTCCATTAATATTCTTATCAATTTTGATTATGGATTTATGAGGCTGAAATGGAATCTCTGAAAAAGATTTGCATTTATCTTAATTCATATTCTATACATGTGCTCTCTCTATATATACACACACATAGTATTCTTGTAAATTGTCGAATAAAGTAGAAGCAGGTCTTTCTGACATAATGCAAACTGAGCCAGAAGTGAAAATGACTTTTATATGTTCAAAAAAATTCCCTCTGCCATGGTCAATTAACTACCTACCACACAATTGAAATATCAAATATAATGAAGGGAATTAGTGATTTCAGTTTCTGAAAAAGATGTAAACATGTTTGTTGTTATTGTCATTTAGAAATCTGGTACATTGGGTACTTTCAATTTGTGAAGTTATTATTGGGTAATAGATAATGTGTATCATCTTAAACCTGTTAACTTCACACAGGATGCAATATTGCTATCATTACATTGCCTTCATAAAGAAAAATGTCATTATTTCACTTAATATTTACTCCCTGAAAATACTGACAGTCCTGGTGGATATTGTCATTAAAGTAACATATAGGACCAGATGTGAACAGACTATGAGAATAGCTGAGGAAAGTTAGTTTTTTTAGGTAACATGTGAAAATGAAATCCAGAAGAAAACAAGACTTTTATCTAAGTTACTTTGTTTATTCAAGTGTTTAATTGTTATTACAACCTACATTAGACTTTTCCTTGTGTGTTTGGCAGATTCTATGAGGCATTATTTATCCTTTAGCAGAATCTCTGTATCTTGAGGATTTTGAAGATCATTTCCTGTTCTTTTTTTTAATGTTTTACTCGCATTCTTTCAACCTTCCATTTCAAAGTCCTGTAGTCATTTATTCTGCCTTGAAATTAAATCTAATAGTTTCTAAGCCATATGCTCTGGATAATTCATTTTGATGGGTGCTCAAAATTGTAAATGTTAACTACAGTAGAAAAAGAAATTTTAACATGTGCTAGGAAATGTCCTCGAACATCAGCAGTAAAAAGAATCCCAACTAAAAACTCCAACCAGAGAATGATTTGATCATAAACCTTTCAAGCAGAAAATTGGCAATCACTGTAGAAACAATTCCTCAGGAAGGTATTCAACTTTCAAATAACCCTGACACAAAGCTACCCAATGACATTTGCTTTCAAAAGAGGAGCCCCTACTGGTTCCTTTGTATCCGAATCCTCTAGAAAGGAAGACTCAAATAAAACATGAAGAACAATGTCACAAGCAACTGAAAGCCTTCTGTGGTGCACTAGATGTGAAAATATGTGCTCCTATGTTACTGAACGCTAAAAAGGTTCCAATTAGTTCCAAAGCCTTCTGGAAATGCTACAAGTTTGAATGGAATAAGTTATATCAAGATCATAAAAATGGACACCAGGGCTCATTAACCACTCAGTGAATGCAAACTACACCCCTGGCTTTTTAGAAAATTCAATACAATTGGCTCTAGTTTGGCATAATTATGAACATAATAAAGAAATACTAATAAATGTTTTGTTGCGTTTCTTTCAGTTTTTCTTTAAAGAATATCTTTAAAATTTAAGGCATTTTGAATGTGTAGTAAGTCCCTAAAACTTTGATTCTTTAACATATCATATATATGGTATATGCTTGTGTAAATATATACACACACATAATCACACACATACATTATATATTTGTGTAAGTATATATTCAAACTCCACCTTTCCTTCTTTTACTTCAACACAACTTCTACATGATTATATTTGAACATGTTTGTACATACATTTTTTTCAGCTGCTAATGATTTCCAGAATAAATTTGAATTTGAATTTAGGAAAATTATAGAAAACTTCTAACATTTAACTTAAAACATATAGGACAAAGACAACTTCACCACAGAGTCACTAAAATAAATGTGATAAAATTGAGAAATTAAACATAATGTAAACATTTAAATATGTTAATATTTATGTCCCAAAGTAAAGAAATCAAAAGACATATATTTTATTGTAGAAAATATACTCTAGTCCCACTTTTTTAATGATATATTCAATTACAAAATGCTTGTTTATCTTGTTTCCATTTCTAACCTATTATTATCAGGAAAAGGAGGCTTCTCGACCACAATATTTTACTGGCAACCACACACAGGAAGTGATATTAAGAACCAAGGACTTCCACAAATAAGGAAATGTACTTAACTCAAAATGGTAGCATGTGTAGATAAACAAAAAGTTGTATGCCCATCCACAACAGCCCTGAGCCTGCTCAGTTACAGTACAGAAAGGAATCAAGCAGATATAGTGGAGAGAAAGTTCTGGGCCTTCATAGTACCCTGTGAAAGTGATTCTCTTAGCTCCTTAGTTCATTTGTTCATGAAATAATGGGGCTGAACTAGATCAAATGTTTTTCATCTCTAAAATCTATAACTATAAATGATTATGAGCTTGGTGCCTCAGGAAATATTTAAGATATGTTTACTATCTTATTTCAGGAGACCATGTCATGTGGAAGAAATTCTTTAAGACAAAAAAAAAAAAAAAACTCCATAAAAAAATGGATAGAATAGGCCAAAACAGGGGCTCATGCCTACAATCTTAGCACTGTGGAAGGCCGAGGAGGATGGATTGCCTGAGCTCATGATTTCAAGACCAATCTGAACAAGAGCAAGACTCTGTCTCTGTTGGGCATTGAGGTAGGTGCCTGTAATACCAGTTACTCAGGAGGCTGAGGCAAGAGAATTGCTTGAGCCCAAGAGTTTAAGGTTGCTGTGAGCTATTATGCTAGAGCACTCTATTGAGACTCTCTCTCTGAAAAAACAAAACAAAATAAAACAAATAAACAAAAGCCATAAAAGTGGATAAAATAGAAGTAAGCATCAGTGATTAAAGTGAGTTAGTTCCAATTATTTGAGAACTTTAATGTCTATGTAATAATTTATTTTAAAAAATAGTGAAAAAATTACAAGTCATTACATTTCAACCCAAATTTAAAAGTTACCTTATTACTTTTAGAGTAAAAATATATATAATTGGTGCCAATTTACATACTTAAATAAAATATAATATTTTATGTATTAGATGATTGAATATTATAAATATATATAATTATAAATATATGAGCAGTCCCCATTTGCTCGTAAATTTGAACAAAATAGTATCAGACTGAAAATGCTAACCAAGAATACATCTGCAGCAATAGAACGTATGAGGTGACAATAAATTTTCTAGAAAGCTGAGTAGGTTATAAAAGAACAGTTCCATTGATGGATTAACCTAAATTTAGGTATGTTAAGTATGCAATTTTCATGATAAAATGGTAGTGTGCAATTCCAGAACAGAAGTGGTTGCCAACTTGAAATATGCTTCTTATTGGAAAATCCACTGAACAGATGTTCGATCACCAATAAATTCTGTCATTTATAACATATTTTTATTTTGTTCTGGTGTGTTTATCTGAGACAAGAGTAAAAGCCAGACTGGTGTGGTATTAAGATGCGTGGCTTCTGGTCTTGGCTCTACCTTAACTGACTTGATGGTTCAGTGCAGTTTAGTAGGTTGAATTAGAGATTTTCCCTTATGACTATTAGATCCTACCCAGCTCAAAAATAGTATTTGCTTGTAAATGTTGGAAAATGTGGATTGTCTGGGGTGAGTCTTTTCTCCTAAGGAGTGTTACTCCTTCTATGTGGATTTGCTCCCTTTCAACTGTCCACCTCTCAAATGACATCCAATTCTTAAGTATTTACAACAATTTCACACAGAAATTTCTCCTCTCAATCTCTCCCATCCCCCATTCATACAAACCTCAGCAATTCTCTTTGGCTCCAGTGTCCTTTTAAAGCTATTCCCTAATTCTTTTGTCTCCTATGTATTTATATATATCTTTGCTTTTAGTTTTTAATCTCAGACATACAAATATAGGAGTTGTTATAGCACAAATGTAAATGGGCAGCATATATATTAGCCAAATATTTTCTTCAGAAACATAAGCAAAGTGTATTTGTTTGACTATGTAATGATACTTAGACTATGAACATTACTGACTAGACCTCATTAACTAATATTTCCAATTAATGACTATGTTGTTTGGGCGATATATATATAGCTAATTTATAGCTAATTTTATAATTTAAAGAATACGTTTATATGTAGTACATATGTTTGTATGTGTGTGTTAGGCTTTAACAGACGTTTTAGGCATTTGTCTCCTAATTGATTTTCTAAAAACCATTGTTAGTTAATAATGAGGTTTGTGGTTGATAAAGATATAATTGCAATTTTAAGCTTTACATTATGAAACCTTAATGAAAATTTAAGTACTTGGGGGTTTGAGGGATTCAGGCATTATGTTAAGATGAAAGAATACTACTATTATTATTACTATAGATTAATGTAACTAATAAACAACCTTATAATAAAGGAATTGAACCGAGTTACTTTATATTTTAAGGAAGTAATCATTTGTAACTGTAGATGAAGAGAACTTTGACTGATGCAGTGTGATTTGAAGTGTTCTAAGAGCATCGTCTTTCAAAAATGCCTTCTGTGCCATGCAATTCCTAAGAGCTCTTAAAGATTGTTTAAGGGGAGATACACCATAGAAAGGAGGTCCACCATCTTTTCAGAGATTAAGTGATCACTGTGAGTTCACTGGAGTTGTCAAATGTGGGGAAGAATTGAGAACTACAATCACAGGATAGGACAAAAAAAAGGAACATTTGAAAAGTGGTTAAATATAATGGCACTGGTAGCACACTCCTGTAATTCTAGCTCTTTGGGAACCCAAGGTAGGATGTTCATTGATGCCAGGAGTTGAAGGCTAGGCTGAGCAACATATTGAGACCTTGTCTCTAGAACACAATTACAAAAAAAAAAAAAAAAAAAAAAAAAAAAATTAGTCAAGGATGGTGGCATTCACTTGCATTCACAGTTACTGGGCAGATTGAGGTCAGGAGTTTGAGGCTGCAGTGAGCTATAATCTTGCCACTGTACTGAGGTCCCAGGTGACAGAGTAAGGTTCTGTCTCAAGAAAAAGAAAGAGAGGGAGAGAACTTCTTAGGGAAGCCAACCCATCTACACAGGCACCGCAAATTGGATTTTGTAGAGGCAAAGGACAGCATGGGCATAAAGAGAAAGAAAAAAGGGAATCAACCTCAGGAGTTTTAAGCTACAGTGAGCTATGGTCTCCCATTGTATTAGAACCTGAGTGACAGAGAGACCTCCCTCACACTCCCCAAAAAAGAAAAAACAAGAAAATCCAAACAACACATAGTTAGAAAATTTGAGAGCAATATAGTTTACATTAGTAATTTAAACTTCATATCAATTTTCACTAAAGTTATAGATCTAAATTTTTCCTCTTTTAATTGGGTAGTAAACAATGTAAGACTAATTTGTATAAACAAGAGTCAACAGATCATTTGTATTTGCTTTTCATGGAGAAGAGGAGCTGCTTAAGAAAAGTTTTAACCTGTTTGCAATAATTTCTTAGCACAAGTGGAAATGTACTTGTTTGTGAGGAAACTAAACTTCCATACAGAGCTAAACTCTGCTATTCTCATTCTTGGTTTCAGAACTTCTGAATTTCCTGTTATTTTATAGTAACTCAATATTTTTATCTTCAGTTTAAGGGAGCAAGTTGCAATTAGCTGCTATCCAGCTCCCGTGAAAGACGAAGTGAGTTACTCTTATGCCGTTGTAATTTGTGATATATTCAACTGTATCTTTAGAACAAAAGATGCAAAGCGTAATTTGACTTAAACATTTTACTGCAACATAAAACTAATGTGAATGGAATCAGTAGTGAAATCCACTATCTTGGGCTAGAGTATGCTGAGACAATTAACAACTGCCCCATCTCAGAGACTTTAAATTGCATGAATTTTATTTCTTGCTCATGCTCTATGTTCATTACGAGTCTCCATTGGTCCTGCTCTACAATATTTCAACCCCAGTACACAAGCTAAGAAACGGTTATTATGTTGAAGGTCAACATTGTCCATAAAAGAAAGAAAAGAAAAGAAAACAAAGGCAATTAAAGAACACACAGCACTTAGACTTAACCATTAACCAAACTGTTCACGTGATTAGACAACCACAGGGGCAAAGAAGTACTGTAGTCACTTGTAACGAGGATGAGGATCGAACATGCTTGGGGAGTAGCAATATAACTACCATATAAATATGAGTTGCGTAAAGCAAATATATGCTACCTATCTGTGTAATATAGCCATTGCATTGTCTTTTATGCTACATTTGCTGAGTGTGTACCAAAAAAGAATGTTTTCTTAATAAAAATTAAATTCTATTATGTAACATTCATATGAACTTATTTTAAATTTAAATTAAATATCAAGGAAGCTTTCATTTTCATCTCTTTTTACCCTTGGGTTTATTTCTCATTCAGTATATTTAAGTGTATAATTATACTTTCCTTGTTTTCATGGATTCCAGGAAACAAGATAAATTTCAATCTCAACCATACAATTTTTTGAGCTTTGTAATTGCAAGATTTTTGTTATGTTTTGCTTTCTCTGGTATAGATATTTTGTTTGTATTTGTAATTTAATATCTGCTTTCTCTATCATTTGTTGCTGAAAGCCTTACGTTTTTGTAAAATAGAAAAAGAAAGAAGCTTTTTCATTACTGCTTAGATTTTGTTTTGTGTTATTGGTTTGTTTAAAAATTTTATTTCTTTCTGAGTCTTGGGAGGTTGTTTTCAGAAATTTTTCCATTTTCCCTATGCTGTCTACTTTATGTGCGTAGAGATTTTCACAGTATTTATGGAAGATGCTTTGAATTTCTGCAGTACCATTTTTCTGCAGTATCCTTTTTCATTTCTGATTGGGGTTATTTGGGTCTTTTTTCTTCCATTCCTGATAAATCTAGCAAGAAGTTTGTTGATATTATTTATCTTTTCAAACAATCAACTTTGTGTTTTGATCTTCTGTATAATGTTTTTTGTTTTCCATTTCACTTGATTCTGTACTCAGATTTGTTATTTCTTTTCTTCTGCAGGCTTTGGGTTTGGTTTCCTCTTCCTTTTCCAGTTCCTTGAGATGTGAAATTAAGTTGTTAATTTACAATCTTTCTGTCTTTTAAATGAATTATTTCCTGCATGAGATAGGTTCACAGCCAAATTCTACCAGCCCAACATAGAACAGCTGGTACTAAGACCATAGAATTATTCCATAGCAAAGGGAAGGAGAGAATTCTCCCCAGTCATTCTTTAAAGCCAGTGTCACCTTACTGCCAAAGCCAAGAAAGGGCACAATGCAACAATAAGCAAAAAAAAAAAAAAAAACCTACAGACCAATATGCCTTATGAATATACATGCAAAAATTTGTGCAATAAAAAAGAAAATATTAGCAAATCTAAGTAGCCTATCACACACAAAAAAATAATAATAGAACATGACCAAGTGGGCTTTATCCCAGGGATACTAAAGTGATGCAGTACACATAAATCAACAAATGTGATTCACTACATAAAGAGAAGGGGGGGAAAAAGAAAGAAAAGAGCATATGATCATTTCAATGCAAGCAGAGAAAGCATTCAACAAAATTCAGTAACTTTCATGATAAAAATCCTCAACAAACTAGGCATTGAAGGAATATATCTCAAAATTATAAAGGCCATATATAACAAACCCAGGACCAACATTACGCTGAATGGGGAAAAGTTGAAAACATCCCCCCTAAGAACTAGAGAGACAACTGGATCAAATGTCATCATGTCTACTGAACATAGCACTGGAAGTCCCACAAGAGTAATACAGCAGGAGAAAGAAATAAAGAGTATCCAACTCATGAAACAGGAGGTCAAACAGTAGCTCTTCACTGACATACTGTTCTTGTAATTAGAAAAACCCAAAGATTCCACCAAAAGATCCAAACAACTGATAAAAAAAATTCAGGAAATTCTCAGGTTACCACATCCAGATGCACAAATAGTAGCATTCTTATCCACCAAAAATAGTCAAGCTGAGCATCAAATCAAAAATTAAATACCACACAAAATTACTGCAAAGAAAATAAAAGTCTTAGGAATATTCCAAACCAAGGATGTAAAAGATCTCTACAAGAAGAACTACAGGGTTATGAAAATATGTCAAATGGTATATAAAACCAGTGTATGGTACCCCATGATTGCATTAATGTACACAGCTATGATTTAATAATAATAATAATAAATAACTACAAAACACTGAGGAAAGAGATCACAGAAAAAGCAAGCAAATGAGAAACTGTATCAAGCCCATGTATTGGCTAAATCAACATTGTTATAATGTCCATACTAGTCAAAGTGCTTTACAGATTCAATGCAATCCCCATCATATACAAATTTCATACTTCACAGACCTAGAAACAATAATTCTGTGCTTTGTTTGGATTTGCAATCTTAAGCAAAAGAAACAAACCTGAAGGCATCACATTACCGAACTTCAAACCACAAGGTTATAGTCACCAAAGCAGCATGGTATTGGTATAAAAACAGAGACATAGACCAATGGAACAAAATGGAGAATTCATTTTTAAAACCACCTGTCTCCAGCCATCTGATCATTGACAAAGCAGACAACAAAATACACGGGGGAAAAGAAGCCCTATTCAATAAATTGTTCTGGGGAAATTAGATAGTCTCATGCAAAAGAATGAAACAGGATCCCTACCTCTCATCAATCACAAAAATTAATTCAACATGATAAAAGTGGTAAATGTAAGACATTAAATCGTTTTGCAAGAGAAAATGTAGGAAAACTCTTCTAGATATTAATCTAGGCAAAAAATAAATGAAAATGTCAATAATGACAACAAAAATTAATAAATGGGATTTGATTAAACTAAAAAAGTTCTGCACATCAAAAGAAATAATCAACAGAGAAAATAGACAACCTACAGAATGGGAGAAAATAGTCTTAAGCTATATACCCATAAATGGCTAATAACCAGAATCTACAAGGTACTCAAGCACATGAGCGAGAAACCAAAAAATCCCATTAAGAAGTGAGCAAAAGATATGAACAGAAGCTTTTCAAAAGAACATAGACAAATAGGCCATAAACATATGAAAAATTCAATTTCACTAATAATCAGAAAAATGCAAATTGAAACCACAATAAGATATCACCTTACCTCTTTTAGAAAGGATTTTGTTAAAAATGTCCATCAACAGATATGTGTGCATGCAGAAAGAAAAGAAAACTTATTCACAATTGGTGAGACTATAAATTAGTACAACCTCCATGGAAAACAGTATGGAGAGTCCTCAAAGAAACAAAGCAGGCCTACAATTTGATTCAGCAATCCTACTACTGGGCATCTACCAACAGAAGAGAAGTCTTTCTATCAAGAAGACACTTGTGCTCAAATGTTTATGAAAAAGTAATTTACAATTGCAAAGATGTGGAATCAACCCAAGTGCCCATCACTTCATGAGTGGATTAATAAAATTTTGTATATATATTTGCAGCAATTTAGATGGAATTGGAGACCATTCTCCTAAATGAAGTGTCTCAAAATTAGAAAAACAAACACCACATCAACTGATTATTAAATTGTAGCTAACCGATGAGCACACGCGTACATAGTGGGAAGTAAACCTCAGTGGACATTATGCAGGGGGAAGGAGAAAGGAATATAAAAACTAATCTAATGGGAACAAGATCACTATTTGGATTATCAGCTGCCTATGACTTGACTTAAGTAGTACAAAAGCAATTAAGGTAGCCAAAAACATTGGTATTCCCACTAATATTTTAAAATAAAAAAACAGAAAAGGAAGGGCAAAAACAAATCAACCCAAATGGAAATTTATAAAATTCTTCTATATAACTATGGAATGAATAAGTAAGGCTAAACTAAATTCAGCAAATATTAAGAAAAGAACAAAATCAGTACACCACATAACACACACCAGAATGTATAGTAATAAAAAATGTACTTACAAGATAATATTTGGCATCAAAGGCATAGTTCAGCAATATTTTTTAATATTTAGTAATAGACTAAAATGAAAGGGATAAAATGATACAATTAAAAATATGAAAATATATAAAATGCTAAAATTGAAAAATACTGGCTATTAAAAAATACATAAAATTTACAAAACTGTGAGTCTATTCAAGAATTAATACTGAAAAACAAATGGAAAACATTAACAATGTGAAAAACAATAGATACAGGGAACCATAACTTCTTAATCTAAGTTAGAAAATCCTCTTTATTTGTCCTCAAGTTTGTCAAGCAGTAAAATCCGCCATTTCCTCTAGGATTTTATTCCTAGATCCTCTCAAACATTGCACAATTTTGATTTATCTGTACAATTACAGCTATAATCAAGACTATAATTTATCCATAAAGATAATATATAGAAATTTGAAGAAAGTAACAATTAAGTCTGATTAATTGAGCTTAATATATTGAGAGAAAAAAATAGCAATATTTATAACTAAAAAGAGATTAGCAGTCCAATTCACAAAAAAGTTTCTACAAATCAATATGAGAAAATGGTATTTATAATTTATAAATAAATCAATACATCCAATAATATGTGACACAATTCCTAAATATAGTCATAATCATGGTATGCAAATAAAAAAATGCATGCATGATATTCCTTATTACTGTTGGATCATAAAAGTTTAACTATATTTATGGGTATTTCAACTGCAAATCTCTTAATAAAAAACAAAATTGAAGTGAGAAGGAATTTTATTTAGTACTTGTATTTCCAGGAATCTATGTGAACAGAATACTCACATATGCTAAAATATAATAACTAAAGCATTGCTCATAATGTTGAAAGACTGGAAATAACCAAAATGCATCATCAACAAGTAATTGCTTAAATTCATCATGGTTCATTTACCCTTCAAATTACTAGAATCATTTATAAACAGGCAGATATACATTTATTGACATGTAAAGATTTTCAAAAGGGTATTAAGAAAAACACAGTTATTGAAAAAAGTGTTCTATATATTTTTCAATTTTATAGATATTTATGTACATATACATTTTCATATAGAGATGTATATAGAAATCTATCTATCCACCTATTATCTCTAAACACATAGATGAAAATGTATGGATGTTGGAACTCCCCCCAAAGCTAGATCCAGGCACCTCCAGCCCTGCACATCCCCATCCCCTTCTCTAGACCCAGGCACCTCCAGCCCTGCACATCCCCATCCCCCTCACATCCACAGTGCCACTGTCAGGAGCCAAGAGATCCTTCCTCCACTCCCGCTTGGCTTACAGCCCTTCGCCAAGGTCTATACTTTTTGTCTTAATCAGCTTTTCTGCCCATACACTGACCCAAGATCTCATCTAATCCAGGAGAGAAGGGACTATTCGTGAGTATATCTTTTATGATAATTTGCTACATTGTGTGATCCACTTCTTTTTCATTTGATGTGCTCTGACACTCAGCATTTTTATTTATCTCTGTCACTATCACTCTAGGAGAAATACAGTAGTTATTTGTGCCAGAAAAAAAGAAAAAGAAATATAGCTTCCTGCATACTTGGATTTCTCTTCAGAATACATTTCAAAAAGATGAATTCCAATGTAAATATTTGTTGTGGTTGGGCTATAGCCTACTTTTAATTTGATAAATAAAACCAGTGATTTTTTTATAGTCCTTGTTTGATACTGCATGTTCTTGAGAAATTCACCAAAACTGTGACAACTTGAAGATACTATGCAAAAATAAGGATTTTAGAGTACCCCTTTTTATTAAATGCATTATAATTTGTGCCTTTAACTCAATATACAAATGCATGCAAATAAGATTTTTAAAGTACAAAAACAGAAATAAGTGATCTAAAAAATGACAAATTTTAGTGCAAAAGGTAAAGCACCCATGAGTATACAGAACCAAATATTTTAGAATCTAATAGGTTATGACAATATATTTGAGTGAAACTTACATGAATAAAAATTCAATTAAAGTGATTAAAATGGATTTATTTTATCAAAATGGCACTTTGGAATAGTTACTTTTGTTGAAGCTCCTATTAGATATACTCTCAAAGCACAAAAGACAGAAGAATTTTCGCTGATTTCTTTTTCTTTTGTCAAGCATCCTTTTTCCAACTTTTTTTCTGTTATTGGCTCTGTTTTGCCAAATTACATCCCAGCAATTTTGCACTTATTTACCATTCTTTCACAAATGTAAAACAGAGCTCATTGTGAAAACAGATGCCCCGCACAAGGTTACCATTAAAAAGGAATTAAATTTCAGCCAGGCATGGCTCTTGCCTGCAATCCTAGCTCTCTATGAGGCCAATGCAGGTGGACTGCTTGAGCTCAGGAGTTGAGACCAGCCTGAGCAAAAGCCAAACCTCAATCCTGTCTCCACTAAAAATAGAAAAATTATCCAGGCATTGTGGTATGCTCCTGGAGTCCCAACTACACAGAAGGCTAAGGCAAGAGAATTGCTTAAGCCCAAAAGTTTGAGGTGCTGTGAGGTATGATGACCTCACGGTGCTCTACACAGAGCTACAGAGTTAAAACTCTGTTTCAAAAAAAAAAAACAAAACTGAAATTTAAAATCTTTTGACATAAAAATGGGTCTCAATTTGATCTGTGTTTAATGGTCTGTAAGTTTTGAAATATTTTTACATTTATTATGCCCTTTATATTGCTTTTGCAGGTAAATTCCCCATCTCACTTACAGAATGTCCTTTATAATGTATTTATTTATGTTTGTTGCTTTTAGTTATATAGGAAAGTTATATTTAGGGAAGCCTAGTTTACCACTAGATTAGAAAAAATATTCATGCTTATTTTCTTCTTATGTATATGGTGTCATTTTTTCTAAACAGGGTAATCTTGATTCTATCTGTAATTTTATTTTGGTTAAAATATGGTTAAGAACCCACTTCAAAAGATTTCCATCGCATTTTATGATTCAAAATCAGTTGATTTATCCAAATTTCTTAGTGTTGTTTATATTTTCAGTTTATGGTATCCTATGGAGAAATGAGTTGGGCAAAAATAGTTATCCATTTCAAGTTGATCTTCACTTATTTCCTTCCCAGAGCTTATATTACATTGGAATTATTTATTTGTTGTCGCTTCATCAAATTTTATCTGTCATTATAGTAGTGTCAATGCCTTAAATTGGCCGATACCCGAGAAGGGTGAAGTCTAGGACAACAGAGAGGTCTTCTCTAGGAGACCACAAAGATATACCTGCAGGGTCCTCTCCATGGTGACTCAGCTCTTAGGAATTTGTAGACTTAACTTCCTGGGACCTGGAAATTTCCACTTGTGTGAAATCCTGTAGTTCCATGGAGGATGGAACAATATCTCCTGCTTGATTCAAATTTACCAATGAGTACCAACCCGTGGGTTGGAACTTTTTGACTGGAGATAAAAAGGGAATGACCAAGCCAGTCGGGGACTGCCACCACTTTGAATTCTTCTATGCTGTAAGCTCTGCCTGCTAAAATAAAAACCTTTTTCCTCTCAAATACAGTGTTTGGGTGCTCTTTCTCTCCATTGGGTCTTGTCTTCCTGTAACATTTTCAATTGTCATTGGTATTAAACTAAAAATAGTACTGAGAAAATGCCCACTGAATATTTTTAATACAATAATCAATGTATTAATATGTGAAAAATTATTTCCACCATGTCATTACTTACCTCCTCCATCAAAGTCTTAAATTCTTTGAAGTCATTCACAAAAATTTTGAGTCAACTTCTTTCAAATTCCTGTTCATTCTGATTTTCACTTTCTCCCATGAATCACAAATGTTTTTAATGATGTCTGTAAAGATGAATCTTTCAAGATGGTTTTCAATTTACTTTGCCAAAGTTCATCCGAGAGATAACTATCTAAAATAGCTATAGCCTTCCAGATATCTTTCTTAAATAATAAAACTTGAGAGTTGAGATTACTCCTTAATCCCTGGGCTACAAAATGGACGTTGTGTGAGCAGATATAAAACAACATTAAGCTCATTGTACATCTTCATCAGAGTCCTTGTGTGACCAGGTATAGTTTCAAAGAGTAGCATATTTGGAAAGATTTTTTTTTAATCTCAGCAGGTTTCAACAGTGAGCTTAAAACATTCAGTTATCAATGCTGTAAGTAGACGCCAAGTCGTTAGTCTTTAGTTGCTCCATTTTTAGATCACAAGAAGAATAGATTTGGCATAATTCTTGAGGACTTTGGGATTTGTGAATGACAAATGAACATAAGCTTCACCTTAAAGTCCCAGTTCCATTAGTCCCTGACAAGAGACTCAGCCTGTCCTTTGAAGCCAGGAACTGACGTCTCCTCTCTAGCTATGAAAGTCCCAGCCAAAGACTGGATATTCCTAGCTATTTCTGACAACTTGCTGTAGCTTCTACATCAAGCAAGTTCAACTGTGAACTTGCTGTTTCACTATGTGCCTTTATTACAGAGATGGCTACTTTTCTTCAACTTTATGAACCAACCTGTGCTAGCTTCAGACTTTATTCCTGCAGCTTGCTCACTGCTCTGAGCCTTCATAGAAGTTAAGAGAGTTACAGCCCTGCACTGAACGAGGCTGTTACATAAGGTATGTTTGTGGCTAACTTTGGTCTACCCAAATCACTCAAACTTTCTCCCAATCAGCAATAAAGCCGTTGCCCTGTCTTGTCATTTGCATGTTCCCTGGAGTTGATTAATTTCCTTCAAAAACGTCCCTTCTGCATTGTTTAACTATTTGGCTCAAGAGCCTTTAGCTTATCTCTACTTTTAACACACCTTCCTCACTAAGCTTAATCATTTCTAGCTTTTGGTGCAAATCTTCCTTTCCCTTGGAAGACAATGTAGGGCTATCAGTTCACTTAATGTCAATATTATTGCATCTCATGGAATAGGCAAGTCTGAGAAGAGGGAGAGAGAAGGAAACAGCCAGCTGGTGGACCACACGACATTTATCAATTAAGTTCTTTGTCTTGACATAAACATGATTCGTGTCATCCCAAAACAATTGCAGTAGTGACATCAAAGATCACTGATCAGATGTAAGAGTAATGAAAATATTTGAAATATTGAGAGAATTACCAAAATTTGACACAGAAATATGAAGTGAGCACATGCTATGGAACAATAGCCCCAACAGGCTGGTGGGGTGTAGGATTGTACAACCCTTAAATTTGTAAAAATATGCAGTATCTACAAGTGCGATAAAGCACATTAAAACAAGGAGGATAGCAATGAATAAGAGCATTTTCTTGAGATAGTCATGTATTACATTTAAAATATACTTAAAAAATAATTTTTTGCAATAAACTCCACTTGAAGCTAGTTGTCTCCTAGCTATGATAATCTTGTCAGCACATTTTTCATTTTAAATCCATGTATCGCATAATAGCACATTTATTTATATAATTTTCTTGTGATAGTTATTTGGGAGTTGGGATTTCTCTTCTGCAAAGACAACTTTCACATTACATGGTCAGCATGTATGAATATACTTTAAATATCTTCAATCATATCTATCCCTATGGAGCTCATAATTAATGTTCAGTAGCAGGATGTAATTAGGAAGATGCCAAAAAAGTGCATGTTGGACCTGAGTGATTTGGGAGTAGGATTGTTTTCTATGTGCATTTAAAGTTTGTAATTAAGCAAAATAGCTTTGGATGGAAAAATGATTTAGTGTCCTTAACCAAACACCCATGTTTTTAAACAAATTCTAATTTGCATATTTGAGGTGATTTGCATTTGCAGAGTCTGTACTTTGAATTCTATACTAGGCTATTTGAATTCAGATAAGTGGGTGGGCAAATAGCAGAATGCATCAATTCTTGTGACAAAAACAAGAGCAGTCAAACACTGTTTATAAAGCATCTGTGAACTTTTATAGCGGTTTACCAAAGGCCATGCAGCTGCTGCAGGTTGTTGAGATGTAATACGAAGTTTGAACTAGCAATTTTTTCTTTAGGTTTAATTAAACTTGACCCTAATGTAGACTCAACAACCAAGATATGAAATCACACTTTAGAACATGATCAAACAAAATATGTGCATAATTAATCAGGCATTAAGCACTCAATGCAATTAATTAGTACAGGCCAAAAAGAAAGCTTCAAGATGAGAATTTTAATATAGTTTTAAGTAATTATCTTATATTCCTAACAGTATTTTTTTGATGTTATACTCTTTAAAGTTAAATGTGTAAGATATTTTTTGTTTGTGACAGTTTTTGTACCTTTAGAAGATTGAGAACTCTTCTATCATTAAAAATATGCTCGTTCAGTAATAATTCAATCATCACGATGCTATCTTCACTAAATTATTTTTATTACCAGGCTCACTGGAGACATTAAAAAGAAAGAAAGAAAGAATTAAAGTTTTTCTTCTCCTTCTCAACTCCGCCCCCCATCAGTAGTCACTCTACACTCCCCTCCGGATTTCCTCATTTCTACTTCCGTCTTGAATGCATTGAATCTCGTTCCACATATATTATTTATACTTTATGTGTTTGAAGTCCCATTGTACTTTCCATCAGCCTTTTTCAAAATAAAACCCTCATCTGAAAAACACTTCAGTAAATACCATTTGGAGGTAACTAGTCATACTGCACCTTGGTTTTGATTTAAAATTAAAAGTATATTTCAAGAACAGGGTGAAATTAAGTTAAAAATTACCCTTAGTGGCAATAAGTTGTTCTGAGGGCACACTGTAAAATCTCTTGCTAAACCTAAGGCATATTAACGTGCACATTGCCATTTTCTGGTGCAATTCACATATTCAACTCTATTCCTTATTCTTAGGAGAAAAAAGGCCGTTCTTTCCTTCACTCAGGATTCCTTTACTAATTTGATATCTAGTGGAAGAGAAAGAAATTAAATACTGTCTCAAATAAGTACAAAATTACAATCTATTTCAGATTGCTATTTCTTTTGTGATAAAATGAAAGTTTCTTTTTGAACAGGTAGACTGTGGCAGTGATTTTTGCATTTATCTGAAAGGAAATAATTATTCCTTTTAAAATCCTAGGACTGGGCACAGTGGCTCATGCCTGTAGTCTTAGCACTCTGGGAGGATGAGGCAGATAGGTTGCTTGAGCTCACAATTTAGAGAACAGCCTGAACCAGAGCAAGACCCCGTCTCTAAAAATAGCCAGGTGTAATGGCAGGGTCTGTAGGAGGCTCAGGAAAGAGGATCGCTTGAGCCCAAGACTTGAGGTTGCTGTGAGCTGACACGATGGCACTCTACCGAGGGTGAAAAACTGAGATTGCATAAAAAAAAAAAAAAAAAAGAAAAAAGAAAGAAAAAGAATAAAATAAAGTCCCTAATTTATTAGATACTCTGATAAAAGAAATTTATCTGATGAGTGACACATTGTTTATTTGAACAATCTTAAACACTAGAAACATTTTTCATACACATATGGAGTACAGTCTTTTAGACTTATAATAGGGTTAGCTTTTTTTGCGTAGATATTTTAAATATTGAAAATATTATTCACATATTTCAGAATGTCATATGTTTGTTGTATTTGTGAATTTCACTATCTCTTATATTTGGCAGATTAATAGATGCCATTTGAAATTTTTTTATAAATTATTTTTATGAATAAAAAAAATCCTTGTAAGTATGTAAACATGTTAATAAAATATATAAGATTTAATTTCTGGAATTTTATTTGTTTTATACTGTTTTGTGGATGACCAAAGTTGAAGTCTTGGTAATTTTATTTTACTTCCTTTAATGTTAAAAGTTTGAATTTTGCAATTCAATGTAATAGTTACAGATAGTTCACCATATAGCAAAGCTACTGGCAATATTTATTAACTGTTGGGAAGAATTCTAACATTCTTCATTTAATTATGATGACCACGATATTCTCTACATTTATTTGAGTAGTGAATAAAATATTTACTTGGAAAATGGATAAATACAACCATTTAATGTTTATATATTTATTATTAAATATTTACATATGATAGAATAATTATTATCATATTTTCATCTCTTTCTCTCATTAGACCTTCCAGTTATTTCCATTTGCTTTTCATTTCCATTTGCAACCTCAGTTTGGAATTGACCCAGACAGGTCAAAAATTATGAAGACTTATACATTTATAGAAATGAGTGAACATGTTTATTAGAAAAGAAAAGAATGAGAATGTAAATTTAACCAGAAATTGAACTACAAATATCATGGTGGGATAGAAAAGCTTTGGTTTCATTGGATAGCAACTCCCAATACTTCTCTCTTATTTAAAGATGAGTTTCTGTCCTCAGTAAATGCTGAATAACATCCTGGGAGTTTCCTCTAGATCTAAACAAGGCCTTGCATTACATTGCAAGGACACCCATTTATCTTTTTGCCTTTAAAAAATTTCACTATTTTTTTCCTAATGCAAGATATTTCAAAAAAGAACATCTGAATCTGTAAATATGTGGGAATTGGGCATGACACTCTGAATCTCTATTACAGCAATTCAGGTTAGTTTTATTCTAGATCTAGAATTCTTCCATTTACATGATCCATGTAACACCTTTATAGACTGCTCATCTGTTTAATTCCCTGAGGTCCCAAGATGAACCAAGCGTCCTCACTGATCCCTAAAGAAAAAAAAAACAAAAACAAAAACAATTCTGATCTCCAAAATCAATGTGGTTTATTATGCTAATGCCTTACACCTGGTGCTGGAGGTTTAACACCTACTACTCACATCCCTCTGTTTGGGATCCTGTTCTTTCCATTGAAATCTGGAGCCCCCAAGCTTTGAATCATCCTTTACTCTTATTTCTAGCCTACAGTGAAAAGACACACAAAATTTTACAAGGATACTTTTGGTCCTCTCTCATATTGACCTATTTTTCTCTCAGTCTAGAGAGAGAGGTAGATTTTTCTGTTCTTTTTTTATTATTATTATTTTTTAATTGTTGGGGAATCATTGAGGGTACAATGAGCCATATTATACTGCTTGGGTTCCCTGGGTGAAGTCCCTCTATTAATAGTGTCCTTCCCCCAAACCCTGGCTGCACACCCCTCTCCCAATTGCCCCCTCTCCCCTCCCCCATTTCTCCCCAACATGTACTAGCATCAATTGTCCTCATATCAGAATTAAGTACATTGAATTCTTGCTTCTTCATTCTTGTGATGCTTTAATAAGAAGAATGTATTTCAACTCCATCCAAATTAATACCAGAGATGTAAAGACACCATCCTTTTAGTGGCTGTATAGTATACCATGGTATAAACATACTACAGCTTGTTAATCCATTCCTGAATTGGTGGGCATTTAAGTTGTTTCCACAATTTGGCAATTATAAATTGAGCTGCAATAAAAAGTCTAGTGCAAATGTCCTTATGGTAAAATTATTATTTTTTCTTCTGGGTAGATGCCCCGTAATAGGATTTCAGAATCAAATGGGAGGTCTAGTTTGAGTTCTTTGAGGATTCTCCATACTTCCTGCCAAAAAGGTTGTATTAGTTTGCAGTCCCACCAGCAGTGTAAAAGTGTTTTCTTCTTTCCACAACCAGGCCAGTATCTGCAGCTTTGAGTCTTTATGCTGTGGACCATTCTCACTGGGGTTAGGTTTTGATTTGCATTTCTCTGATAATTAGGGACAATGAGCAGTTTTCATATGTTTGTTAGCCATTGTCTGTCTTCTTTAGAGAAGGTTCTATAGTTTCACTGGCCCATTTACATAGGGGATTGTTGGCTTTTTACTTTTGTTGTTGCTTAGTGTGAGTTCTCTGTAGATTCTAGTTATCAAGCTTGGTCCAACTCATAGTATGCAAATATCTTTTCCCATTCTGATGGTTGTCTATTTGCTTTGGTCATTGTCTCCTTAGCTGTACAGAAGCTTTCCAGTTTAATTAAGTCCCATTTGTTTATTTGTGTTGTTGCAATTGTCATGAAGTTCTCTCCATAAAATCTTTCCACAGGCTGAGATCTTCAAATGTCTTCCCCACACTTTCTATGAGGATTTTTATTGATTCATGCCTTAGATTTAGATCTTTTATCCATCTTGAATCTATTTTAGTGAATGGAAAAGGTGCAGGTCCAGTTTCTGTCTTTTACATGTGGTTATCCAGTTTTCCCAGCACCATTTATTGAATACAGATTCTTTCCCCCAGTACCATTTATTGAATACAGATTCTTTCCCCCAGTAAATGTTCTTGTCTGGTTCATCAAAGATCAGATGGCTGTAAGATTTTAGTTTCATCTCATGGTTTTCTATTCAATTCTATGTCTCTATTTTAATGCCAATACCATGCTGATCACTATGGCCTTGTAGTATAGCCTAGTCTTGTAGGCTAATATCCCTAGCCTTGTTTTTATTCCTAAGAATTGCCTTGGCTATAGGTTTGGGTTTGTTTTGTTTTGTTTTTTTCTAGTTCCATATAAAAAGAATTACTTATTCCAAATCTTGAAAGTCTGATAATGGTATTTTAATGGGACTGCATTGAATCTACAGATTGCTTTGAGAAGTACAGACATTTCAACAATGTTCGTTCTTCCCAACCATGAGCATGGTATGTTCTTCCATTTGTTAATATCTTCTGCTATTGTTTGTCTTTTAATGTTTTATAATTTTCGTTATAGAGGTCCTTCACCTCTTTTGTTAGGTATATTTCTAGGTATTTCATTTTCTTTGAAGTTACAGAGAAGGGAATTGTGGCCTTGATTAGATTTTCATCTTGGCTATTATTGGCATATACAAAGGCTACTGATTTGTGGATATTGATTTTATATCCTGAGACATTATTATATTTTTTGATCACTTCCAGGAGTTTTGTGGTTGAGTCATTGGGGTTCTCAAAGTATAAAATCATATCATCAGCAAAGAGGGAGAGTTTCACTTCTTCTGCTCCCAGTTGGACGCCCTTTTTTACCTTCTCTTGCCTGATGGTATTGACTGGAACTTCCAGCACTATGTTGAATATTAGTGGTGATGGAAGACAAACTTGTCTGGTTCCAGTTCTAAGTGGAAAAGCTTTCAGTTTTACTCCATTCAGTATAATATTAGCTGTGGGTTTGTCAGATGGCTTCAATCAGTTTAGAAATGTGCTGCCAATGCCTATATTCTGTAGAGTTCTAATTAGAAAAGGATGTTGGATTTTATCGAATGCTTTTTCAGCATCTATTGAGAGGATCATATGATATTTCTTTTTGCTTCTGTTGATATGCTGAATTATGATTTTGGACATGTGTATGTTAAACCAGCTTTGCATCCCTGGAATGAAACCTGCTTGATTGTGATCTATGACTTTCTAAATAATAAGCTGTAATTCAACTGTTCTATTTTTTCTATATTATTTGTTTTAGGTCTGTCAGCTAATGTATACAGAAAATCTATTGTTTGCTATTCCTAATATCCATAATAATCAACTCTCTGATTGAATTATGTCAGTAACTACTCTTCCTTAGATTATTTATATCATTCTTTCTACCCTTTACTGTATTTCTCAGTTAACATTCTATGTTTATTATTTGGCTTTCAAACATGCTTTTTAAACTTATGAAAATATTTGCCTCTTAAAAATTTTAATTTATTGTTGTTGTTATTGAGTCATTGATTTTCTGTTTCATGTCATATGGAGTATTATTTCCCTTATGAGTGAAAATGAGTACTTCAAAATTGTGTTATGTTAACTCTATCTGGATTTCTTGCTAAATTTTTGCTTCCTAAATATTATTTCTCTTCTCTCTTTTATTTCTTTCTAGCTAGGTAAAGAATATCTTCTAAACCCCTTGTATTACTCAGATGGAAACATATGTAAAGGAAAGCCTATTATTTATATGTTTGAATAAATTATAATTTTTAAATGAAGAATTTGTTTCTGCTACCTAAATTCAGTCTTATAAAATAGTACATTGTCATTGTTTCTGCATCCAAGAGTACTTTAGAATTCTTGTCACTTCTGACTTACTTTAATTTAATAATACACTGCACTTAGGTAAACGTTTTTGCAGAAAATCAGGTTTTACAATCTTTGTAATTCCCACTATTTCCCTTAATTATTATTACAGAATAAAAGCTGCTTCATCCCTGAAGCAATCATAATATTACATACTAGTTTTGATACGGCAACTCTAGCTGTAAGCAGCTTACATCTGAAATCAAGGTTAAACAGCTATGAGGAATTATAATACCACAGGTTCTTATCTTTTAATGATTATACACTCATGTGCTCCTTAATAATATGGATACATTCTGAGAAATGCATTCTAAAGTGATTCTGTCATTGTGTGAACATCATAGAGTGTACTTACACAAATCTAGATGGGATATCCTATATTCATCTAGGCTACAAGCCTGTAGAGTCTGTTACTGTACTGAATACTGTGGGTAATTATAACACAATGGTAAGTATTTATGTATCTGCACATGTTTAAACATTTTGAAAAGGCATAGAAAAATACAGTATTATAATTTTATGGGACCACCATCATATATGTGATTTTTCACTGACCAAAACATTGTTAGGCAGTGTATAACTATATAGAGAACACAAAACTTACAAAACTTATTTGCCTTAATCACACAATAAAAGTCAGAGCTGGTACTAGAAACAAAGTTCTTTTAACTTCCAAATACATATGGTAGAAACAAATAACTCAAGATTCAAATTTTTCTGTGGAAAATACTAAACAGTAGGTACACATATCTGTTTATATTTTCTTATTTTTTGAATTCTTTGTTGTGACTATACAATAGGTGAGACTATGTATATGATATATGTTTGAACTGAAGAATAACAAGTTTTCTCACAACACACCAAGAAATAGAATTTAACTATTATCTCAGAAGCCTCTTGCCTCTTGCTTTCCATTTGTAAGCTACTACCTTCTCACATTTATTTTCATATCAATAATTTATGCTTTCATCACAAGAGAGAGATGCCATAGATTAGTGCTTTAAGAGAATGGATTGTAGATAAAAAAGACTCATTCTTTTCCAGGTCTCACAAAAGAAAAACAAAACAAAACAAAACAAAATAAAAAGATTTATTTGTCCAAGGAAAATTAATAAATAATTAACACCACGACTCAGTCTTGGAGAAGTGACTCAAATTCAAGGTTGTAGGGAAAAAAAAATCTTACAATAATACATGTACAAGGTACAGGAAAAAACTAACCTGGCCAGGACAACACTCAGCAACATTAGTTTGCTGAAAATGAAATTATGTTTACAAAGCTGAGAAGGAGATAGAAGTAGTCTATATTTTAATCACTACTGAGAAAAATTGAAAGATGTAAAAACAACTTAGGAAATTCATCAAAGTGAATGGAATTTGTAGTAATAAATACCATGTAGGAAAATATTTAATATTTTTAATAAAACTAGTGATATAATCTAGAATATTCCTAATATACATAAATTTTACTCATTTAAAATATTTTGCTACTTTTTGTGACTTTAACAACTTTCTTTCTTTGAATGTAATATACCAATGTATTTTATGTTTTCTAATTTTTATTTTTTATTAATATAACAGTACACATGATTAGGTTACACTATTTGCATTTGTTAGGTAAAGTTCGAGTTGTATTTGAGTCCTTCACCCAGGAGGTGCGCCACATGTATACCCCTACATAGATCTGTTAGGTTGAGGCTTGCTGACCATCTTCCCTCACTTCCTCTCTCTATCCTTGAATTTAATAGTGTTTTTGGACTCCTTTGGGTCTGTAGTTGTTCATCTACTAGTTTCAGTTTAGTATTGAGTACATGGGAAGCTTCTTTGTCTATTCTTTTTTTTATTTTTTCTTTTTTGAGACAGAGTCTATGTCATCCTTGGTAGAGTGCCATGGTGTCACAGCACCCAGCAACCTCAAACTCTTGGGCTTAAGAGATTTTCTTGCCTCAGCCTCCCAAGTAGCTGGGACTACTGGTGCCCGCCATAGTGGTGGCTATTTTTTGTTGCAGTTGTCACTGTTGTTTAGCAAACCGAGGCTGGGTTTGAACCCACCAGCCTCGGTGTATGTGGCTGGTGCCCTAACCACTGAGCTATGGGCACTGCCTGTTTGTTCACTCTTGAGATACTTTACTAAGGATAATGTTCTTCAACTCCATCAAGGTAAACAGAAAAGATGTAAAGTCTCCATCTTTTTTATATTGTTGAATAATATTCCATGGTATATGTATACCACAGTTTATTAATCCATTTATGGGTTGATAGGCATTTGGATTGTTTCCACATCTTTATGACTGTGAATTGAACTTCTATGAACATTTAAGTACAAATATCCTTATGGTAAAATGACTTTTTTTCTTCTGGGTAGATAATGATAGACAGATACCTAGTACCTGGGTAAATACAGGATTAAATAGACGGTGTATTTTGAATTCTTTGAGGAGTCTCCATACTTCTTTCCAAAAAGGTTGCCTAGTTTGCAATCCCACCGATGTATGAGTGTTCATTCCCTTTTCTCTGCACCTTTGACAGGATCTTCAGCTTCAGGACTTTTTGATGTGGGTCTTTTTCATTAATATTAGGTGATATCTCAAGGTGATTTTATGACTTTTTATAGCATAATCTCTAGAATTCACACAATAATTACTCATGAATAAGTGAACAGTTTTTCTTTTGTTTCAATTAAAGAAAACTGCTTTGATTGAGACAGATGTGTTTACTTATTTATTTTTACTCTTTAAGCTACATGTTTTCATTTTGCTGTTGATTTTGATTTGTTTTTAAAAATTAATGACTTTTTTTAAAATTTCAGATTAGTGTGAGGCTACAAACAACTAGTTTGTGTTTGTTAGGTAGAGTCCCTCTTATGGTTATGTCCTACACCAAAGAGGTATGCCATATACCCTTACATTGTGCCCAGTAAGTGAGAGCACTTGTTTTTTTAAATTTGCACTTATACAGAATATTTTTAAAAGAATTTAACTTGCTATATAATAATTATCCAGCAAGTTAATATAGTTTTACTTGTGATAAAAATTCAAATTAAGTTTTCAGCATACATTATTATATTTATGAAAGTTGAAACAAAATGTATATTCACCTTACCCAGAAAGATACTATACATTATTGTAATATATAGAAGATATTATGACTGCATAGTTTAAATTGAGAAAATTTGGTTCAGAATTATTGCCATTGCTTGTTAATATTTATAATAATACATAAAGAAAAGTATATTCATTTAACTCACTTTCAAGGAGGCAAATGTAGTTATTATTGGCTAACATCAAATCCAATTTTATCTCCCTTCAAAAGGGGTTATAAAAATATCAAAATCTCTTTCCTTCTTGAAGTCAAAAATTATATGTAACTCTATAAAATGTAGGAAGTTTGTAGATGCACAGAAAAATGAAATACTATTCATAAAGAAAGGTCAAAAACCTTGTGATTATATTGGAATGTTTTGTTTTGTCTTGTTTTGTTTTAATTTAGTGGATAGGGAAGGATCAGAATAATAAATTTCTGCTTAGGTTATAGCTTGTGACCTGGATTTCTCAGCTCTTTGATTAATTTATGAAAAAAATTATATATTACCCCAAGATTAGAGAGGGGAGTTATCCCTACTGTTGTCAAATACCTGTGGTAAGTTATATTTAACAGTAAAGAGGAAATTTGACACATTTATTCTTGAGGAATCATGATATTGAAAAAAGTGATGACTTTTCCCCCTTACCATTCACAATGACATTTTTTAAATTAAAACATTCCATGCAGCTATCTGACTGATGTTGATGTATATTAACATATTAGAATAAAATATGTAAACATTGATTATACTTTGTGCTTTATTTTAATAATGAACTGTGTACATGTTTCCTACCTGACAACAAAGAGATTCACTTTTGTTCTATGATCACATACTTGATTTAAAGATGATTAGAAACTCTTTGTTGTGTTTGTGTGTGTATGTGTGTGTGTGTGTGTGTGTGTGTGTGTGTGTGTGTGAGTTTTGAGACAGGCCTGGCCTAGAATGCCATGGCCTCAGCCTAATTCACAGCAACCTTAGACTCCTGGGCTCAAGCAATCCTCCTCCCTCAGCCTATGATTGCTAGGACTATAGGAGCACAACACAATTCCTGGCCTAATTTTTTTCTGTTTTTAATAGACACGGATTCTCCCTTTGCTCAGGGTTAGTCTCAAACTCCTGACCTAAAGTGGTCCTTCTTCCTCGACCTCTCAAAGTGCTAGGATTACAGGTGTGAGCCTCTGTACCCAACCATCATTGTCAATTTTTAACTTTGTTGATTTTTAACTTGTTCATCTTTTTTTTCAGTGAGTTCCAAACACTTCTAGACCATAATATTAATCCAACAGAATAAATTCTGAGTGCTGGGAGAACACCTTCTTGTGGATCATCATCTTATACTCCATCTTTCTTTCTCTTTCACCCTGAGAATCCATTCATCCTCCTCAGCTTCCAGTCAGTAAAAACTTTCAAATCCTACAACTTTTTGATGTATAATCTGGCCCCTCCCAGATAAATTACTATTTATGTGCACACAGGAATTTTAGCTCTCCTTTCAAGTCTGGAGGCAATGAGGAATGATGAGTCATTGCAAGGAGAATAGGGAACCCTTTTGAGACAATGACCCCCACAAAGTCTGTAAAGTTTTTGGTGCCTGAGAGGATGGTTTATTTCAGTATTTGTGGGGGCAAGGTTAGGAAGATGCTATTCAACTCTTAAGAAAGTTCCTGAGATACTAGGTGGTTCAACATTATCAAATTTATGTCTTTTCAAAAGTTCCCGTTTGTGGGAAAAAGTTTCAATTGTTTCCTATCATCATCCTTTCTTTAACATAAGATACCCGGCGAAGGTATGCGCTCACTACCAGCACCGCATTCATAGTTTAGCTTAATCCTCAGACACGTCTGCCCTTTAGCTCCATCATTTTAAGTGATTATCTTAAAACTGTCAAAGAAACTTTCTAAAATTTCTGATTTTGAATCCTTTTGTTGAATTTGTTAAAGTATTAAATTCATACTTTGCTATACATGCTTTCTATAACAGCACAAGTTTTCAATATAACAGTGTTCATAATCACTATTGATACTGTATGTTGAAGTGCTACAACTACTTTTTCTAACAAAGCTTTACCCTTCATCTACCCTTTGTGCTACTAATGTTGACAACTGATGGAATCATGGTACCACTGTCTACTATTGATTATTACTGTTCCATCTTTCTTCTTTTACAAGGATGTTACCCATATGTTAACTAACTAGGTGATCTACTAACTTTCCCTTATTTTGAGGGTCATTTCACTGGACCTAGTGAATAGTACCAATTCATCTATCAGTCGGCTCCACAAGGAAATAGATGGCAGACTCAAAGTGAAAATGAAAGAGAGTTTAGTAAAGACAGCATATACACAGGTGTGGGTAAAATTAAGGGAACTAACGAGGGAAAACCATGCACTCCGTAGCTAGTAACAGTGTAAATTCTTTATTAGTCACAGACTTAAACAGAGAAGGAACGGTGACACAGGGAACCTAAGAAGAGTTTTGAATTTGAAAGAGAGTATCCTCAAAGCAGGTAGAAAATTGATGTCACTATTCAACCTCAGACTGGTGGGGAAATAACCAAGCTAACTCTTCTAAACTTATCTCAACCCACCAATTCCTACCATCAATTTGGATTGCCTGACTCCATCTACAAGACAAGAGAAAAGGTCTCCTACATGGTGCAATAGAACAGATCAGCCTCACAGAGCGCAGAGAAGGGCCACAAACAGCAGAGAGTGTTCTCAGTGTAGTAAATAGGTAATAAACGTCTTCCTGTCTGTCAAGCTCCATTACCCTAAAAATAATAGTGGAGTTTCCACAGTTTTCTGTTTAGTTTCCAAAATTGGAATCTGTTACACCCACAGATATAATTCCAGACATGTCTGTTGCCCCAAGTATTTGTATTTCCACACCTTTTTCATCTTTTTCTCTGATTTTGTCACTGGGTAGGAGAAACACAATCCAGTCCATAGCATCTCCTCAGCAAATAATTTTAGTATAAAACTATATGTGATCGACATGGTGGCAGGAAAAGAGGGAGGTATTCTCACATGAGAAAAGGCTTATTCAAAGGTTTTGGGAAAATACAGAAAAGAAGGCTTTAATGCCATAGTGGGTCACGAAAGGGTATTACCCTCCATCTTCAAAACCTTCCTTTTATAATCTGCATTTGAAAATGCAACGTAGCAGAAAATAATAGATGAGTTTTGAAATAATCAAGCAGAATAGCTTAACAGTCAATCATAAATCATAATGTAGAACTAAATCCCATCAAATGTCATTTCTCTGCTAACATATTCTCAGGATTACTAAAGGAAAATTAGGTTGTGCATTTCTATTCAGAAAACCTGTCATAATTGACCTGTGATTAACATGCTTTGCAAATTTATTATATATTTGAAAGGGTTTATCTAAACATAACCTAACCCAAGTGACATTCCAACAAGGTGACAAGAGAAAAATCAATCTTCATCATTTTGGAAATTCTTTAGTGTAAGCAAAAAGATTCAGAGCAGTTGAATATGCATGAGGATTTTGGATATGCTTAACTATTACAGTGAGAGAATGTTGTTGACCCCTAGGTGAAGAATGACAAGAAAGTCAAAACCAAGAGCATTCTATTAAGGAAAACTTTATTAAATAGAGTACCAAATAAATAAACCAAAAGCCAGCTTTATGCCAATAATCATATGAGTCACATTATTCTCCAGTGCTGAATAGATTTTAAATCTTTCAAATTCTTATAATGTTATTTACCACTTATATAAAGGAATAATATTATTATTATTATTATTTTTTTTTTTACAGTTTCTGGCTGGGGCTGGGTTTGAACCCACCACTTCTGGCATATAGGGCCAGCACCCTACTCCTTTGAGCCATAGGTGCTGCCTAGAATAATATTAATTTTTGACTCTATACCAAGTTTGGTAGGTGGACTTCAAAAATCTACTTAATGTGGTCTGACTTCAATCACCCTTCTGGTTCTCTTTCTACACTTTTTCTTCTTCTTTTTTTTTTATTTTTTTATTTTTCCCATCATAGCTATTTCTCTGCTGTACCTGCAAATGTTAAAATACTAAGGATTTTCATTGTAAAATCTTCTTTATATGTATTCTGTCTCGATAATTTCTTCTAGGTATAATTATTTACGTGAAATACTATCAGTATACTTTCTACTCGTAATCACATCACTTTCTGAACTTTACCATGAATTGGTATATTCAACTGCTTACTTGCTATATCCAAGTTACGAATTTATCAGTGAGATTGGAAAATAACATTTTAAACTTATCATGGAAAATGGTAACTACTGAGTTTCTATCCAAACTTATTCTTTACCTTATGATAACACCCTTAGGATGGGTGACTAGATGCTATCAAAACCTTGTTTCATTTTCTAGATAAATATTTATGATATTTTCATGTTTGTTATCTATCTCTGCTCTCCTAGAATATGAGCTTCTTGGGAGCATGAATTATACTTATCATGTTCAATGCACAATTTCCATCTGGAACAGAGTACATATTCAATAAATGTGAGTTTAATAAATTAATGAAAGGAGGAAGATATGAGCATTGTGTTGTACATTTAACTTACTTTAAAAAAAAAAAAAAGAGGCTGTCGTCATCTACAGCTAAAACTAAGATGCCATTAAAATCTCTTGTAATTGGAGATACATGACACATGTGCAAAAATGCTATGAACAAAGAAAATAAAAAGTGATTTTAAATATTACCCTCTAGTCAATGATCAAAGACAAATGCTGTAGGCGCACTATTGATTTATGATCCAGCCACATCTAATCTGGGCTACTCTTTCAGATTACTGTGCTGTGAGAAGCAGAAATAACATATTTAACAAAGCTAAATGTTTCTTCCAGACATACGGGGAAAATATCTACAAAAAAGCCATGTTGTAGGGATGTAATTAATTATTCAGATTTATCTAAAGTATAAGTTGTATGCTGACCAATGATAAAGTTTATATTAAAGGTTATGTTGATCTGAAATACTGAATACAAGTCATACTTATTTTTTTGGAAAATGAAAGTAATGTGTTGTGGTCTCAAACACAGACATTAGAAAAGTGAAAATGTGATACTTATGGAGAACCTTGGCTTTAGAATGTTGACCTTTTGTTGATACTTCTTGTGATTCTCCAATTTGTTCTAGATTAGGCGAATTACTGCTATTTCAATAACAGATAAACTAGATACAGTTTGTGTTCATTACAGAAAATAGAAAAATATTAATTCTTGTACAGAGAAGAGAAAGTAAAATTATTCATTTAACTAGAAAAATATGGAATAAAATTAATTTCACCATACTTTTTGATATGAAAAGTAAATAGATCTTCTTACACACACTCAGATATATAAAATATATTTAGTCATCAGGAATTAAATATCTAAATACAAGTAATCTCAGGAAATTAAAATTGACTTAGTGGCATTGGAAAAAGAATTTGCGTGCTTTGTTTTCAATCTCAGCCATAAGAAAGATTCGTTGTTTGGCTGTAGATGAATATAGATTGACCCATAGATATTTCATAGATGCCCTTTATCAGATAGTTGTGTTTTCTTCTTTTCATAGTTTGCTGAGAGTATGAGACTTTTTCTAAAGTTTTTCTGAAATTGTTTAAATAATGCATATTATTTCATATTCACTTAACATGTTGAATTATTTTGATTAATTCTTAAATGTTTAATTGGTTTATAATTAAATTTAGCTATAATATGTTATTTATGTATTGAAAGACTCATTTCCTTTTTTATACAGTATTTTTCCATGTTCATGAGAGATATCAATCAGCAATTTTTTTCATGTTTTATCAAGTCTATTATCAGGATTATGTCAATCTCACAAAACCACTTATATCAAACCACTTATATCAAATCATATTTGTTCCATAATGAGTTAAATTTTTTCACACATGATAATTGTCCATATTTGTGTGGTACAAGTGATATTTAATGTATGCATAAACTCCTTAATTAACAAATCAGGATATTTTGGATATCCATCACTTTGAACATTTGTCATTTCTTTGGGAACATTTAAAATCTCCTCTTCTGTGTATTTTGATAATACGACATATTGTTGTTAACTGTAGTCACCCTAAATGTTCAATTGAATTTACTAGTGAGGTCATAGGAGCTGGAATTTTCATTTTGAGTAGAAAATTTTCTGCTTGTAAATCTTTAATAATAATTTAAAAATATCTAATAGGTTATTAAATTTCTTATTTCTTGCTGTGTCAATTTTGATGAGTTACATTTCACCAGAATTCTGTTCATTTATCAAAATCATCAAATTTCTCCCATAAAGTACTTTTATAATGTCTTCTTATCACATAATGATTATAGTATTTGCAGTGTTGTCCTTCCTTTCCTTCTTCATAGCTGTCACTGTTGTTTTCACTGATTTTTATTCTTGGCATGTTTTGTTAAGAGATAATTTATTAATCGCAGAGAAGCCATGTAACTCCTTGTTTTTCTCTATTTTTGTACATTTTATTAATCTCCTCCATTATTTTTATTCAATTATTTCGTCCACCTACCTAGGTTCAATGTTATATAGTGTTCTATGGTGAAAACTAGGATCATGGGTTTTTACGCTCTACCTATAGAGGCATTTAATTCTATAAATTTCCCTCTAAGATGTGTTTCATTTTTGACACTTACTTTTGCTGTCAAAGCATAAAATGACAGCTTTATTCTATCAGCACATTAAAAGTAATGGTCCGTGGTCTTCTGTCCTTTACTTTTTCTGATAAGACGGCAGCTGCCTGTCTTACCATTAACCCCTGTGTGGGATATGGGTTTTATTCTCTGACTGCTCCTAAGATTTTTTTTTCTATTTTGGTAGTTGACTCATGATGTTTTGTTTTCTCTGATTTGATTTTTTTTTCTTTTACTTGTTTTTTTATAAATCAGGTTTGGACAATACTAAAATGTCTAAGTCTTTGGGTTGATGACTATCTGGTATTGTTGTATTGAGTTCAGATTATCTGTTCCATATTTTACTCTTTATTTTCTTTACTTCACTTTTCATAATTTCTATTGACCTAGCTACATGTTAATGATTTTTTTTTTCTCTGTTGTATGTAGGAAACTTTTAAGAACTTAAATCAAAATTTTCACTTCTGATATTATATGTTTATTACTGGCATTTTCAGATGGCTCAATTTTTATCCTTTTTACTCAACCATATATGCCTCTTTTCATTCTTTTTCTTAATCTCTTACCATGTCTTTTAATAATGCCTAAATATTGCCCATCACTTAGTATGCTTTTACAGAACTCTCCTCTTAACCATTCTTGTTTTTTTGTTTGTTTGTTTGTTTTTTGCCTGCCAGATAATGTGCAATAGAAAACATTATAAGTGAGTAACAACAATATTTGTACCCAGAAAAGGCATTGCTTCTGGTTCTCTAAGTCCATTAATCAGAATTGAGCTGAATATAGGTTCTGCTGAAGCTGTAGTTAGACCCAGTATTGCATTGAGTCCAAAATTTTCAGGTGGAATTTATACTATGGCTTTAGCATGTCTTCATATCTGAGTCCCACAGAGACTCTGAGATATTTACTGCATCTCCATCTTAGCTCAATTTCTGAATCATGGGTTATTTTTCTTTGTTTTATATCATAGCTGCCATTTGGTGGAGTCAACATAGAGGTCTTGGGAACTCTAATTTTGATGTTGGCATTATAGACATCAGGGAATCTCTCTAACCCGCTGTCCTATCTTCAGCCCTTGAATAATCTCTGCAGTACAGAGAAGATACGGAGAGCTTCAAAGCAGTTTCTTTCTTCTTTCATCATGTGCAGCCAGAGTGCACAAGCCAGCAGGCCAGCAACCATTGGCTAACACACAGTAAGTCTGGAATCTTGTGAGCAAAATTTCTTTTGGCACTGGGGCCCTGCTATCATCCCCTGAGTAATGCACAATTAAGTAGATACTCTCAGCTCACCTTGCTATCCAGGCCCTCTGTATACTATTCCTACACAGTCAGAAGTGATCTTGGGGAAAAGCAGTAGGTGGGTACAAATTACCTCTCTGACTAGACCTGCTGATAATTTTTGTGTTACATCAGCTTGCACATGGATGTTAACATTCATTGAAACTTTTACTGTTGTGGATTTTTTTTTTTTTTTTTTTTTTTTGGTAACAATATTTATTGGAAGTCCCTCCTCTTTGTGCCTCTTTGTCAGAGATGAAAACAGCTTTTAGTACCTTCTTTCCTATTGTCATTCATCAGCTCTTTCGTGAGTGAAAGCTATGATATTATAGGTGAAATTATTTTAGTAGTTAAGGTTAAGAGTGAATGCCACAAGACTGCCTGCATTCCATTAAGTAATTATGTTTACTGAAAACATAATTACAAGTTAGTCATTAGTTTTAAAGCACAAATTAGTTTGTTTTGATTATCTGAGTAAGAGAATGTTAAGATGTTCTTAAAATTCATTTTTTTAAAAAACAACTTTCCTTTAGTCAGGTAACTATTAGTCATCTACTTTCTATTTGGTTCCTTTATATTGTTGACTTTTACTATAAAATGGATTGTATCAGATACCGTGCATGTATCTAGAGAGTGAAAATGTCTGGGTTTTCCCTCAGCCATTAAGACAAAAGAAAGCAAAATGTATAAGTCTTCTGGTACGTTTTCCATAGAAACAAGGCCGGTGGTACTCTTTGAAATGTACAATGATAATGCTACCACTTCCTTTACAAATTGTAATAACCAACTTCTCATTTACATTAGCACTATTATATTTTGATTTGTGCTCCATTTTATGTGCAAATTTTTAAAAATACTATGGTTATACATGGGCCACAAAAATTACCTCTGCTTTTTACCCACATTTTCATTAAAATATTAAGCAGGAAAAAGGACAAAGATGAAAATTCTTCAGGCATATAAATTAGATATGGAAAAGAAATTAAGTGACCATCATGTTTATTTAATTAAAAATAAATAAATACACAAAGAAGGTCATATTTAAGAGGAAAGACAGAAAGGGAAATACAAGAGTATAGAACACATAGTAAAATTATTTGAGCAATATGTTGAAAAATAGTGCAATTGATAAACAGATAATTTATGTTGCCTTCAGTTATCCAGTGACAGATACCTGCCCATTAAGGACTGACCATGAGCAAAATTAGATATTGGGTGTCTGATGTTAATAATTTGGAATTTTACCATTAGACTCAGTTTTCCTTTTCTGATGTATGGACATCTAAGCCATTGTAAAAATCTGTCAATACTATTCTCAGTCATGGATATTCAGCAGTAATGTTTGTTTAAAAAACATTAAAAATTCAAAAAGACATAATATGTATTTACAGTGTTAACTAACTGCAATGATATAGTTATAAAATGAATTAAATTGAATTAATAGGCTTTAAAGAAAAACAAAAGTAATTAATTAATAATGTCATAAATCCCTTCATGATCAGAACACTTAAGAAAATTGGTATAGAAGGGACATTTCTTAAACTACTAGAGGCCGTCTACAGCAAATCCACAGCCACGTCATATTGAATGGAGTTAAATTGAAATCATTTCTACTTAGATCAGGAACCAGGCAAGGTTGCCCATTGTCTCCTTTGCTCTTTAACATTGTAATAAAAGTTTTAGCCATTGCAATTAGGGAAGAAAAGGCGATCAAAGGTAGGGTCAGAAGAGATCAAACTTTCACTCTTCACAGACGATATGATCATATATCTGGAAAACACTAGGGATTCTACTACAAAACATTTAGAAGTGATCAAGGAATATAGCAATGTCTCAGGCTACAAAATCAACACCCATAAATCTGTAGCCTTTATATATGCCAACAATAACCAAGCCAAACAAACAGTCAAGGACTCTATTCCTTTCACAGTAGTGCCACAGAAGATGAAATATTTGGGAGTATACCTAACAAAGGACATGAAAGATCTCTACAAAGACAACTATGAAACTCTAAGAAAAGAAATAGCCAAAGATGTTAACAGATGGAAAAACATACCATGCTCATGGCTGGGAAGAATCAACATTGTTAAAATGTCCATACTGCCCAAAGCAATATATAATTTTAATGCAATACCTATT